>APFE030195833.1:46439-66698 GCA_000404065.3 Pinus taeda | reverse complement strand
ATTAGGGTATGGAACTCATATTTAATCAAGAGCACCAATCCCTCTATGTACCTTGATGTTAGTGACATTGGTTGTCGAACTCCTCTAGGATTCGCTCCCAAACCAGGAGCTTCTGAAAATGTCGCTCCTACTCCCGTTTTCGCTCCTGCTCCCAAGTAACACAAAGAAGAGAAACCGTTTGGATCAAAAACGGTTAAATGATCTAGTTTGTGTCCAATACAACCTCCGGCTTAGACGAAACCATTTGTTGAACAAAAGACCTGATTCAGATCCCATTGTGTTGGAAGACATTGATCCAACATCAGATTGGGTAGTGGAGAGTCGTCCAACAGAGTTTGATCCTGATGAGGATCTTGATTTAGATTTAGATATCGAGACATCAGTTGAACTTGAACATGATGTTCAGTTGAATGCAGATCCCAATCCACTAGCCTCAGTCTCACAGCCAACAAGGACTCCAGTTGTAGGTGCTTCCTCTGCTCAGCCACGACAGAAGCGCAGCCGCATATCTACTCTATCTTAGCTTGCATCTGCTGCAGTTGCACAACCTGCTAGTGGTACCACTTCTACAGCTGCAGTTGGAGTTGATGATGATGATGAGGAGCCATGGGGCCCCCTGTCTGACTCTGATGATGATCCAGAGATTGATCAACATGATCTTGGCTCCTCTAGCAGTAACTACTAGCCAGTCGCCGTAGTACTAGTACTGGAGTCTGGTCACAGTTTACTTTTGTTGTAGAGGCCATTTCTAGCCTCCTTGGTTATATGTTCTTTGTTTTGAGTCTTTGATCATGTATGACAGTTGACTATGTATTGCCATTGGGTGCCATTTTGATATAATGGATTGGTTCTTGAGCCTACTTTGATCATATGTTGTCTTCCATCTATATTATAATGCTGTGTGTTTGGAAACATGAATGAAAATCTTTAAAATTATGTTTTCTTATAAAAAAAAAATATTTAATGTATTTTTTACAACGACCAAGTGATTGAAATCAAGTCGGCCGAGTCATTACCGTTTCGGAGTCGGAGTCGGAGTCGGAGTCGATCCTCGGCTGAGTCGGAGTCGGAGTCGGAGTTTTAAAACTATGCCTTGAACCACTTGCTTTTGGCAGCAGCGAATGCATTTGATGGAGGCGCAACAATATTACCTCTCATATGGTCCAACACTTGCTGATCTTCTAAAGTCAGATCGAGAGACATCTTCCATCCCTGATCGTCAAACTTCTCACGGAACTTGTCTTCAACGGGGAAGAGTGTTGAGGACCCCATGAAGTTTTTAGGATAGCCTTGCCAACCTTCTCTTCAATGATTGCTCTTGCTCTTGCTCTTCCTTGGACTTTGTCTTCACCTCAGCTCTGATACCATGTTAAATTATAGTATGTTCTATGCATATTAGCAATCACATATACATTAATTAAAGTGCAAATAGAATATTAAACAATCAACAGAAAACAAGCCAAGACAAGAGACACAAGATGTGCGGCTAGCCAGGGACAAACCCCAATGCGGGGACACCCTTTGATCAAATCTTCTTTTATCTTCAATAGTTCAGCAGAGAGAAATAGTACAAAATCAGAATTCTGTAATTTTATATCAGCAGCATCAAACCCTAGATCAGCAAAGTCAAACTCGGTCAAACAAGTTGAAATTGACCTCCAATATGCTTGGTCAATTTCTCGTCAACTAGCCCTCAAACTGCCTAAAGAAACAACGCTTGAACAGCCCCAAAAACACAGTCAAATTGTTGTTAACTGAAGTCAACCTGCTGCCCAAAACTAGGGAAGTCAACACTGGTCAAACCTGTGGATGGATTGCCTCGATTTTTGTGCCAAAATCTACGGCCTACCTAGGAGAGGCAGCCACACCAAAATCACACCCTTGATGAGTTAACGCTTGGTCAACGCAAGTCAAAGAGACCTTCAGCAGTTTCAACATCCTCATTTCAACGTCCTTGACCTAATGCGTCCTCCTTCTTCCCACGTGTGAGCTGCTCCTTTTATAACCCAAAGATAAGGAGAGAGAGAGAAGAATGAGTGAGATGAGATGATAAGAAAATGAATCAACCTCTCTTGTATTTATATGATTCACTGGGCATGTGTGCCACACTTTTAACTGTTGGCCGACCTTAACAATTTGTCAAGTAAATACAAATAAATTCATATCTCCATAAATACTTGTCGTAATCGGATGATCTTTAGACCAATCCTACATCTCTCGACAAGAGGAATCTAGAAAAAGTATCAGCTTCCATAAATGAGGTGACCCACATGGAATTTGGCCCTAGTTTGTGTGAATTATTTTTAAGGTCAACTTGTGACCTTTACGCCTAGTTGAACACTCAAGCAAACTTTTAGAGGTTTTACTTATAAAACTATGAAAAGTAACTTGGTTTCCCTCATATAAAGAGAGAGAGGTCACTTTCATTTGTATGAATACACATTCATTACACTTCTCTCTTATGTAGTGCTTTTCTCTTGGACGTAATGGGTATCTAATAAAGCAAATTGCCTTGGGAGAGAGATCTTGCATGGAGAGACTTGTCTGGGATTGATAAAGTGATTCTTGTGGAAATTGTGTAAGTTTATTGCTATTTTCTTCCATTTTGCATGCTATTTTGCTGAATTTAGGGTTTCTACTTGTGCCATATCAAGAGGTGCAACATATTTCTTGAAATCTTGATTCTTTATGGTATCTAAAATTTGTTTAGCAAGAATCCATCAAGGGAACTTGGTTTATGCATCGATTGACCTTGAATCTCCCATATAGCAAAGTCATTGTTGAAATAGTTTACTAGGTTCGGTCTTCATAAATATGAAATGTACTCTTAATTCTTGTATATCGTAAAAAGAAAGAAAATTATTATTATTATTTTTGTAGCATGGGTTTCATGCTCAAGGTCAGTTTATTTCAATGTTCCACCAAGTTTCGGGGACGAGGAGGCAAGGGAGCGGGGATATGCAAGAGCGGCCTACGAAAAAGCTCCCCACCAATTTTTAGGAAACATGGGGGGGCGTCGGGGTCTTAAAAACTTATAAATATAAAATATAAATCGATGAATCATATATCTGAAACAAATTTAAAACGAAAAGCATGATCATTGATATCATTATCATATAAATTATAATCATACATCATACATGTAATTTTGTAACTGTATAGTGTAACTACTAGTCTACTAACTTACTAGCAATGCACAATGAAAATAAATTATAAATGTTTAAAGTTTTAAATTTTAAAATTTAAACCATATTGATGTTCCACTTCCAACTATGAATATTGAATAATATAAAAGTCAAGTCTGATACATGAGCGGCAACGTTCCGTTCAACAAAGGAGAAGACAGAAGGTTGCTTGGCGATGGCGATAGTGTTCAGTTCAACGAAGGAGCAAACAAAAAATGAAATGTGAAATGAACATAACGTAAACCCTTTACGGTCGGTCAACAAATATTAAAAATTAAGCTTTTTTTTTCATAAAAAATAATTGCGAATTTTTTCTAGGGAAATGACCCCTCAAGACCCCTTAAGACCCTTTTCACCTAGGAAACGACCCTAATAGGAGGAAATGACCCCTTTCAAGTTTCCTCGCGTACCTTGTTTTTTGGGAGCGTGTGGAAACATCCCCCTCTCGTCCCCAAGTCCCCGGAGCGCGAGGGAGCTAGGAAATTTGACCCCTAGGTGGGGGGACGAGACCCCGTGGAACACTGATTTATTTGTAGGTCAAGCACCCATTGAGTGCTTCTAGGGTTTGTTGTAGAGTCAAGCAGTCAATAGTCATTGTCATATATGAAAGACCCCATTGGGCATCTTGTAACAAGTCAAAAGAATTTTTGGAAGTCAAAAAGTGTCAAAAGACAAGTCGGCCTACAAAGCAATGAAGTTGGCCTTATTAGGGTTGTTCGAACTCCACAAGGAAGCCTATTTATATAAGATACTCGACCTCATTTGTAGCTCACTCACTCAAGCTAGTTGAAGCACAACAAGGACAAGAATAACTAGTGAAGAAGAGGAGAATTAGATGGAAGTCAAACCGAATTTGAAAAGATTTTTTTGGGCTTCTCCTACCACACGTGCGAAGAGAATTAGGATATTTTTCTATTGTAGCAAGGACGAAAATTGCAGTCAACAAAGCCACTGAAAACAGGTGCCTAATAGATCAAGTTTGTAGGCCAACTGATCAAGGAAGAGAAGGCTATCTAAGCAAAGAAGAAAGGAGGAAAAATTCACCATCATTTCTCTCACACGTGCCACCCAGGGTTTTTCCAGCAGAGGCCGAAAATTACAGACTTGAAGCAGTGGTTGAAAATTTGAAGTAGAGGATGAAATCTGAAGTTTTCTAGAAGTTTGACTAGCGTTGACTTTGTGGAAAAGAAGCTCATCAAAAGGAGAAGAAGACTTTGTCTTCGAGGGGTCTTTGACAAGAGTTCTAGGTCTTGGAATTCATCATTTGAAGATTCTATAAGAAGAGAAGAATTCTTGTAGGTTTTCCTCACAAGAGAAGAGGTTTTGGCCCTAGCTAGCAGCCTATATTTTGTGTCCTCTTGTCTCATTGATCTTCATAGTTTGGTAGTTGTTTGATGATAAGAACACTATAATAATCAAGTAAAGAAGAATTTAACTACAAAGTACATCAAGTTAAATAAAAAAGCATCACAAGTAGTTATCAAAGTAAAAGAAATCACCCTAATCTAGTTGCCCTTGATTTCTCAACATGGTTTCAGAGCTATGGTGACAACAACAAGAAGAATAGGCAGTTTCAAGAAGGATTGATAAGGAATGAGCACAAGGAGATCATCAAGAAGAACTAAGAAGCATCAAGGATGACTATCCATCTCATCACAAGGATCATATCATCTAAGAAGGAACAACAAGAAGCCCTCAAGGACCCCACGTCCACTCAAAAGACTCTACACACTTAAAGTATTCTTGAAAGTCTTCACATTCTACACAACATCCAAAGGAACCAAGAACAACATTTCATCATCCTTGAAGAACATCATCTAGCAATTAACATCAAGGAAGCATCTTCAATTATTAAAGAAATAGTTGAAGTCAACATCATCAAGAAGGCATCGAGTTCAAGATATCATCATCAAAGGAGCATCTTCAGTTGACAAGTATTTTATATTTAATGTCTCAATCTACAATGACTTCTCTATGCAAGAAGAACAACAAACTTGTTGGGACATCGAATTACCTTGCATGGAAGAAGAGAATAGGTTTGATCCTCTTAGAAAATCAAGTTAGTGAATATGTCACGAGATCTATCACCAAACCTTATCAAGAGCAATCTCAAAGGGCTCAAAGAATCCTCATAGAGTCAATCAAGGATTCTCTCATCCCTTATGTAGCAAAGTTAAAGACATCTAAAGAGATCTATGACAAATTGGTGGAGTTGTTTTTTGTAAGCACTGCAGGAGAAATCATATCTTTAAGAACCAAACTATACAATAAGGGGTAGCTTCATATTTCATGAAGATATCTCAAATTAAAGACCAACTACAAGAACTTACAGAAACAATGTTTGATCCAGAGATGACCACTCTAGTACTTAATGCATTACCAAATGAATGGGGGAACTTTGTATCAAGCATCTATGGGAAGAAGGAAACCACTCCATTTAGCGATCTGTGGTCATTATGCAAGATTGAAGAAACCAGATTAAACGCGAAAAATGACGTTGGATCAAATGAACAAACACAAGCATATGCTGCAATGACAAGGAGGAAAGGAAAATTTGGAAAGTTTGAGACTCGAAATAAGTTTTAAAACAAAATTGACATGTATAAGATTCAATGCTATGAATGTAATGAATATGGGAATTTCAAAAGGAATTGCCCTAAACTCAAGAACCACAACAAGAAGAGAAAGGAAAGAAATGAAGCCCATGTCACCGAAGAAGTGGAAGAACCAAAAAAGAAGGCGGCAAAGAAGGAGGAAGTGAAATATCTCTACTATGACTAAGACAACATCATATACTTAGTTCCTTTCAGTTTGTAAAAGATAGATGTCATGATAGAAAGCATCACAAGCATGATAGAATGCATTATAGCAAAGATTGAGATGATAGAGGCATGAAAGGATAGCCGAAGTAGAAGTATATATGGTTGAAGCAATCATAATACATTATAGAAAGGAAGTAGCTCATGGCATCTTCATTAGAAGCATAGAAGGATAACCGAAGTAAGCAATTTATATGATTGGAGAAAGTCATCTAGCAAAATAGGATTATAACAGTTTGTCACACCTCATCATTCGAAACGAGCATTTGTTGAATAAGGATCATCAAGATCCTCCATTGGAATCTTTGTTAGAAGATTCACCTCCACATAGAAGAAGCATCACATAGATGGTCTACATTCCACCTTGTGTGAATCCATAGTCTAAAAGGATGATGGTATGATAACAAAGATGTGCAGCATGTCAAGTTTGTTGAAGCAATTTTCATCTTCAAGCAAGGAAAGGAAGTTGCCAAAAAAAAATCTAGATGACCACATTAAGAAAGAGGTATGTACATATTAGGTAATAGATAGATAAAGCCTTGTCATCATATGGTTGCAGATAGAATGGTCAAATACTCTAACTTTTCCATTAGAATGATACATGAAGGCATTAGACGATATGGCTTGAAATCAACATTATATGACCTCATAAATAAAATGAGGTGGTTAGCAACTATGGTTCCTACGATGAAGGTATGTATAAAAGATCCTGATAAAGCAATATGTGAATAAAGGTGAAAGAAAAGTTTGTGAAAAATGTATCTAAAGTCACGTGAGATACGATAAGTGATTAACATCTGATAATAAGAAGGATTAGCTATGACATCTCCATGGAGAACGTATGAAGACCCTGATATGTATGTTGGAGAAAAAGAACCTTGATAATGAATGTTTTGGAGATTGATTCATAAATGTGCAGGATGTTGATATTGCAAGAAGTTGATATCATGACAAAAGGTTATCATAAAAAGGTAATTTTGATTTAATGTTCATTTTGATTTTTGGGAAAGCATCTAGTTGGGTTGAAACAGGGCTACCGAAAGAGGGTTGTAGAAAGTCACCTAGTACTAGTACTCATGAGATTGGATGTAGGATCCTAAAAGAAGCATGACTTGGAAGAGGCAGTTGTATGAAGGATAGCTAGATGAGGACTAGAAGATCACTTTCTAATGAAGAAAAGGATGGCATGACTATGTTTCGTTGAAGGGAAGTGATGGAGAAGATGGTCAATGCCCTATGAAGAAGTTTTGGAAGAAGAAGGTTCCATGATGAAGAAGATGAAGTTCATCCATGACATGATAATGCAAAAAGGAGGAGCCCTACAAGCAGCCGATAGTACCATGATCTCCACCAAAGAGCAGATAGTTGCTGGTGAGAATAAGTCCCTAGTCAATGGGTGGCTTGGACAAGTCCCTAGGTAAGAGGGAGCTTGGGTATATTCCTTTTATAGGAATGATTAGATCCTCCCTAGTTGAGAGGGAGAGACAGACACATCATTGGGTATGCATCTGAATTTTGCTACTCTTTGAGGATCAGGTAGGGCATCCAATAGGTAAGAGTAGTTGAAGAGGAAATTCCACGAGGATCTATAAATCCAAGATGGGAATGGTCCTAAAAACACATATCTTGTGAACATCAGAATGGGGTATGTGCCTGGAGAGACAATGATGAAGGTGTCTATAAATCTTTTGTCTCCCCAGCATTGTGCTCTAGTCTTGTGGAGAGATAGAGACGTTAGTCAAGGCCTTGCTATATGACAATGTTGGTTGATATGATGAATATGCACAAATACAATTTAATAAAATAGCTTATGAGATGGCTTACCAATCTGACTCTTCTTATGAGAATTCTTCAATGAGAAAGTCCATGTACCTTGAATGTCTTGAATACCTCCCTAGTTAAGAGGGAGTGTTGAAATAGGTAGCTAGGTTGGAACCAAATAAATATGAAATGTACTCTTGATTCTTGTATATTGTAAAAAGAAAGAAAATAATTATTATTATTTTTGTAGCATGGGTTTCATGCTTAAGGTCAATTTATTTGTAGGTCAATCACCCATTGAGTGCTTCTAGGGCTTGTCATAGAGTCGAGAAGTCAATAGTCATTGTCATATATGAAAGACCCCATTAGGCATCTTGTAACAAGTCAAAAGAATTTGCGTAAGTCAAAAAGTTTCAAAAGACTCCCTCCAAGACAAGTTGGCCTACAAAGCAGTGAAGTCAGCCTCATTAAGATTATTCGAACTCCACAAGGAAGCCTATATATATAAGATACTCAACCTCATTTGTAGATCACTCACTCAAGCTCGTTGAAGCACAACAAGGACAACAATAACCAACGAAGAAGAGAAGAATTAGAACGAAGTCGAACTGAATTTGAAAACATTGTTTTTTGGCTTCTCCTACCACATGTGCAAAGAGAATTAGGGTATCTTTCTACTACAGCAAGGACGAAAATTACAGTCATCAAAGGAGCCACAAACAAGTCCCTAATAGATCAAGTTTTCAGGCCAAGTTGTCAAGGAAGACAAGGCTATCTAAGCGAAGGAGAAAGGAGGCAAAATTCACCATCATTTCTCTCACATGTTCCAACTAGGGTTTCTACAGTAGTGGTCGAAAATTACAGACTTGAAGCAATGTGGTTGAAATTTGAAGTAGAGGACGAAATATGAAGCTTTCAAGAAGTTTGACTAGCGTTGACATTGTGGAAGAGAAGCTCATCAAAAGGAGAAGATGGATTTGTCTTAAGGGATCTTTGACAAGAGTTTTAGGTCTTGGAATTCGTCATTTGAAGATTCTATAAGAAGAGAAGAATTCTTGTTGGTTTTCCTCTCAAGAGGAGAGGTTTTGGCCCTTGCTAGCATCCTATATTTTGTCCTCTTGTCTCATTGATCTTCATAGTTTGGTAGTTGTTTGATGATAAGAACACTAATAATCAAGTAAAGAAGAAGTTAAGTAAAAGAACATCACAAGCATTTATCAAAGTAAGGGAAATCACCTTACTCTAGCTGCCCTTGATTTCTCAACAGTCACTAGGGTTTTTAAGACAAGAGAGATAGTCTTCCTCCCTCTTCAAAAGAGGCCCTTCATCATAGAACTTGCCCTAATTGACTCCATATCTCAATTGAGAGAAGACACTTTACTAGTTGTAGTGATCATCCTTAATTTTCTCTCTCTCCTAGTTCATGGTAAATATGTTTAGGGTTAGCTTAAGTTAGCACTTAATAACAATTTTATGTCTATTTGTTGTTTTCCTATAGGTAGGGATTGCATTTAATAAATTAATTAATTAATAAAGAAAAGAAAAAATCTAACATTAATTGCATATTTCACGCTAAAATTAGGGTTGACATCTAAATAATTAGTGTTGTCATATCCATTTTCATCCATAAAAGCTTCATTATTTACCTAACATTTGTTTGCTTTCTTAATAGCCTTTGTCCCTTTGTTGAAATGATCATTTATACGTTATTTTTCAAAGTTTTATATGTCATTGTATGCCCTAAATCTGCATATCATAAAAACCTTAACTTATAACAACTTTTTCTTAAATCATAAAGGTCTTAAGAAAGTGTACTTCAATTTTTGCAACTCTTATCTCAACCTTTTCAAGGTTTGGTCAGTACCTTTCTCTTCAACCATTAGACCTTATATTACCCTCGAGCCCTTATTTGTTGAATAACATGTTGGGGATTTCTTTAGCGAAGCCTCCCTTGTGGGGATAACATCCACCATTAAACAGTTGAAGGAAGGCCACTGAGGTGACAGTGGTGGCTAATCTCTTTTTTCCCATAAGACCTAAGTTGCTTAATGGAGCTTTGCACAAGGTCTGCTAGATTTTGCAATAATATTGTTGGCATCATTATGGGGAGAAGTTGAGTCCACCTCCCTATGATCTGAAGTTTATGCTTCAATATCTTTTGATGAGAACCTCCCAGATCCAACACCATAATTTTTTATTTGGTGGCCCCTAAGTACTATTCTCAAACAGGAGCTTCCAGTAGCAAGTCCTAGGATCCATTCCTCCTAGAAAGAAGATTATTCCTATGACCATTGCAACTCCTATCTCTCTTGTTGTGAGATCCTTTCTAGTGGCCCTTCTACCTTAGCAATAATGGAAAAATCATGGCTCACCAGTGTCTACAAACCCTTTGATATGAGTGTTATTCAAGGATACCCTCGCAAATCCCTTGACAAGTATGAGAAGTAGTTATGCAAGTTCAATGGGAATGATAGAATCACGGTTGAGTAACGTATCGATTAGTTTTACTGAAGCATTGGTGGGAGAGACATCCAAGATGAGGATGTAGTCATGTGATTTTGTGCCCTTCCCTAAAACATAATGCTAAAGATTGGTACCTAGACTTGCCTTCAAGAGGAATCAAAGACTAAGACGCAATCCCATGGGGCTTTCAATCAAAGATGGGCAACCATCAAAGCCAAAATGTAATTGTTGTCCAAGTTCCAATAGGCTAAGAAAATGGAAAATGAAAGTGTCAAGGATTACAATCAAAGGTTTGACAAATTACAAAAGGAAGTGCCTTTACTCTATAAGCCTATTGATCAAATTATCCTTCCACTCTACATTGATGCATTTTCTAGACACATTTCCTATGCCTTAAAAGGATGAGGAACCCACAACCATTGAGCAAGCCAAAGCTTACACTAAAACCATTGAACACGCTTCGAGCACATCTAAGATTGACATGTAATTCTATCCTAAAGCCAAAGTTGAGGTCAAACTTCAGCCATCTCCACAAGTTAACCCAACCTTGCAAGCACTTGCCTAAAATTTTGATAAAGTCACTAGTGAGCTTATTCAAGGACAACTTGTTATGATTAATAGGTTAACCATCTTAGACAAAGAAAGAGGTTCTCATCCTAATTATCCTCCTAAGCCTCAATAAAATAATGATAGGGCCCCTTAAAGGACTCAAAACCCTACTGGTCAAAAGAGTGTACCTAACATTCTTGGCCCTACTAATATGATAATCGAGAGGGTTTTCCTTAGTGTCAATGTTGCAATGATTTCCATGCTAAAGAATAGTGTCGTTATAATCAAGTTGAAGAGGAGAATAGCTTGTAGCATTTGAATCTAATAAATGATTCCAATCATTTTGCTCCCTTTCCTAATAGAACTTCTTCTCTTGCTCAACAAAAACATGAAGAGATAACCAAAGAACATGAATGAGCACATTAATGTTGTTGAAGCTAGGGATAGGTTCAAAGGGTTGCATATATACTAACAAACGTGATGAGCTAGGAAATCCTAAGGCAAGCAGTAGTTTTGCTCTGCCAAAGAATATGAACAAGGCAACTTTACCCTTTAGTAAGAACAATCCCAAACCTACTCCTAACAAAGGCAGTGGGATATCATAGGATGTAGATTTGGGAAAAGTGTTGGCTAAAGAAAATTTGCATGCCCCTAACTTAGATCTAGCAAAGCTTGAACCTCAAAGAGGTCAAGTTAGAAAGATTCTCAACCCCACTAGAGAACCTAACGATCCTCCTGTGATATTGAAAAACATGTATTATGATCAAAAGAGTGGAGGACATTCACCTTTTCTATTGTCATTAATGGTTAATAATTTTATATTACACAATTGTATGCTTGACTCTGGAGCCTTCACAAAAGTGATGCCTTTAAGAGTCATGAATCAATTGGAATTGCAAATCACTAGACCTTATAGAAATGTGTGTGGTTTTGGCTCAAAGTCTATTCTTATCCATGGTTTGATCAAAGATGTTAAAGTTGTTTTAGTTGCTAATATTGATCTACATGTGCTCATGGACATGGTTATTGATGTTCCTGATGCTTGGGGCATGTACTTATCAAGAAAATGGCCGACCATTGTTGGTGGGCATTTGCAAATGGACTATCACAAGGTTGCACAAAGTGAGGATGAAGTGGGTGCAATTTTTAGAAGCGAAAGGTTGGAAGCATCATTTTCCAAAAATCCTTAGAAGTGAAACATATATATATATATATATATATATATCCAAAACGCCAAATTAGTTGCAGAATACATTCTTCTCCTCTTGTCTACCCTGTCTCTACCTTGATTCTCTAGAGACCAATGTTATCAGAACCTGACTGAACTGGTCTAATTGGCTACTCCAACCGGTTGGAGGGGAAAACTGGTTCACACACAGTATTTGTTGTAACGTGATTTTTTTGGATGCTAGAGGCCATCTACAGCCTGTTTTTTGATGTATTTCTTTGTCCAAAGACAGATTGCACTCAATGTTATTTTGGTTATGTGCACCCTTATATGCTTTATAAATGAGAAATTTTCCTTATCTGTGTATAAATGGTTTGGATTCATATGGAAGCTAGAATCTAATGGAACAATAGGGGTTAGTTATTTCTGCATAGACAATCTTGATAGAGTTCCTTTGCAATCAGGAATGGATTGCAAGCACCTCACCCTTTTTAATGAAACCTAAAGTATTTAGGAGTTGGTAGTTAGAGCAAGATTGTGTGCCTTGCATTCTTGTTTTTGCATCCTTCTTTGCTTATCTACCAGCTAGCATTACTTGCATATTAGTTAGAATGTATTCTTTATTTAGTTAAATTATTACTATTCTCCTATATCACAAGGCTAGTAATCAGCGCCCTGCTCAGTTGCTGTCAACAAATTGTTGCAAGTGTATAGGTAACAGGTTTGTGAGTACCAATAATTGTTGGGATTCCCACACACTCATCATTCAAGCACATGGATCATGTGCTCTATGTGTTGAAGCTAGTGATAGCTTCAGAAGGTCTTCTACATAGGCTTGTTGTCTTAGCATGTGGAAGATGATTTATTGCCTCTTTAGGTGCTTGCTTGGTGGAGTACATGATTTATGTCTTCTTTCCTAAATCTAACTTGGGAAAAGGACAATAATTAAAGTTAATTAATTATTGTGTACTATTAAGTCAGTTTCTAAGCATAAATAATTTAATTATTTAAGTGACTTACAAATAATCTCAACCATGGATCTCCAAGATCTTCTACAAGGAAGATTACGGTTAAGGATTTGGGCATAATGAAGATTATAATAGAAGCCTAGCAAAGAGGTGAAGACAAACAAGAACTCAGGAGAGTGAGTTAACACAGAGAGCGATTTTCTCTTGTGCAAGTGGCCTAGTGGACTGTAAATCAGAGGAAGAAAAGTACAGGAGAATTGGGGGCAAATCCAGGAGGCCGCGGTGTTGGAGGAAGGTCGAATTGATTTGGAGGAATCCAAATTGCTAGGGGGTCGAGTTTTTCCTGAGGTGCAATGATAGCAGATAAAGAGGGTGCAAGTCATTATGACAGTTGATTGGTTGGGCCAAATTTTTCCAGGTCGATTTCTCGACAGGTCGATTTCCAAGTGGCTTAATTCCTTGGGCTGAATTCATCCTGTGGGGGGCAAGCTATAGATTCTAGTTATTGCATTCTTCTTTGTATCTCTGTGGGTTGAAAACCCAGATGTTCCACATTAATATATCACAAAGAATTATTGTGGGTGAATTATTTTTGAAATGTGTGATTGATATCTCTGATTATTGTTGTGGCTGAATTATTTTTAATTTCTAGAAGTGAAAAATACCAGTGAATTTATTTTTTGGTAATTCAATATTTAATTGGCAAAATAAATAAATAGTCGGGAATAAAATAAATTTTCGTAAGAAAATAAATGTGGCTAGTATTCGGAAATTTGACATGGTACCAGATCTATCTAGAAGACTCTGAGAAGAAATATCTAAGATCAAGAGGGTTTGTTGCAGCGAGTTTCCTTTTACGGTAGCAGAATTATTTTCTTAAAATTTTGCAGCTAAGTTTTGGGGTCGTGGTTGATTTGTGAAGATGGCATCTTTGAGCAGTTTGCGATATGAATATAGGTTGGATGGGGCTACTAATTTTTGTCCCTAGAAGGAGCGAACTGCCATGATTTTGAAGATCAATGGTTCGTCGGATATCTTAAACAGAGACATTCAGGTTCCTTCAAATCTAAACCATGCAACAAAGCACAACCTTAAAGATATGAAAGCAAGGTGTATACTTTTGGATGGTGTGAGGAATCACATAATTCCTCACATATCAAGGAAGGATACTGGATGTTAGATGTGGGTAACTCTAACTAGTCTTTACCAGAATTCAAATGAAAATAGGGAAATGGTCCTACGCTAGAAATTAAACAGCATAAGAATGAGGAGATCTGAGATAGTGACATCTTACCTCAAGAGGATCTAACAGGTTCGTGATGGACTGTAGTTGATGGCGAAATTGAGAGATTTGGAGCTAGTAAAAGTTGTATTAAAGGGTTGCATTAAGCATTATACCACTTTTGTGGATGGGATCCTAGCTAGGCAACAAACTTCCTGATTGGAACCAGTTGTGTGATGACTTCATCCAGAAGGAGATATGGCAATACTCATTAACTAGAGGTCAGTGAAAAGGTATTGAGGAGAAAGATGAGTGTGCTCTTGCTGCACAAACAAAAAAGGGTAGAGTGAAAGCCAAGCAGAACAAGAGTGGAGGAATAATTTCACTAGGAACAAAAGGTAAAAGGACATGAGAAAAATCAAGTCCTTTGCTCGTCAAAAGTTTGGGCATTTTGCCAATTAGTATCCAAACAAGAAGGGCAAGGGAAAGACAACTACGACATCCACTACATAGATGGAAGAGATGGCTAAAATGTTTGAGAGAAACTTTGCCTCGATGTCTTGCCTTTCTGGAACTATCATGAGAGTTGTTTGTTTCATGGACAATGGAGCATCTCATCACATGACGAGAACTCAAGACTATTCACCAACATGAGTAGGGCACCTAGGGATGTACACGTTGAGCTTGGTGATAAGGCCAAGTATGTAGTAGAAGGCATTGGCAACATTGAGTTTCAAATGGACTCAGATCATATCATAGAGGCGAACGAAGTGTTGTACGTACCAAATTCAGAGAAAAATCCTTTTTGTTTTGGCCATAGAAGATAGAGGACTAGAAGTCAGCTTCACTGGAGATGAAGTGGTTGTTGGGCCAAAAGGAATTGATCCCAAAAGGAAGCGGATAATTGGGAGAATGGAGAGGGATCTTTATTTGTTGAGAAGAAAGTCGGTGAAGGCTCTCAAACATGAAAGTGATAGCCAAAGTGAGATATGGCATAGGAGGATGAGATACCTACACTACAGAACTATCCCGATGTTCAAGAGGATGGTTACTGGTTTTCCAAAGGTCAAGGTGGAGTAGGATTGAGTGTGTAAAGGGTGTGTGCTTAGCAAGGAATCCAAGCTTGCGTATCCTCATAGTGAGACTAGCTCCAAGGGAGTACTAGACTTGGAGCACTTAGATATTTGTGGTCCAATGTCTATGACATCCAACACAAGGTCTTTATACTTTGCAACATTCATAGATGATTTTTCTAGGAAAACTTTTATTTACTTCCTAAAGACCAACGATGAGGCCTTTGATCGATTTTAGGATTTCAAAACTCTTGTGGAGAACCAAACTGAGATGAAGATTAAGGTGTTGAGATCAAATAATGGAGGTGAGTATACCTCCAAAGTGTTGAATTATGGAACTAGGTTGAGTGTTCACAAATATGAAATGTACTACTGATTCTTGTATATTGTAAAAAGAAAGAAAAATTGTTGTTGTTATTTTTTGTAGCATGGGTTTCATGCTCAAGGTCCTTTTATATAGAGGTCAAGCACCCATTGAGTGCTTCTAGGTTTTGTCAAGAGTCAAGAAATCAATAAAGTCATTGTCATATAAAGAAGACCCCATTGGGCATACTGTAACATGTCAAAAGAATTATTTATGTATTTAAATTGTCAAAATACCCCTCCAAGACCAAGTCAGCCTCATTAAGGGATGTTGTCCTCCTTGGAACCCTATATATAGAATGGAACTCGACCTCTTGTTGACATTCGCTCACTTCTCATCATATAAGCGAAGAAGAGGCAAAAGAAAGGAAAGCAAAGAAGGATAGAAGGACGATGGATGAAGGTTTTGGGTTATCTCTCTCTCTCTCTCTCTCTCTCTCTCTCATGCGAAAGGGTTTTGCAGTCGCAAGATCGAAGTTGTCAAGTTGGAGAAAGAAGGTCGAAGAAAGGACTTTTAGGTAACCTACACGCCCTAGAAGGAGAAGGAACCCAAGCGAAGGAGCAAGGAAGCCTTGGAAGTCCTAAATTTGCTCACACGTGTGGAAGCAACAACTGTTGCAAGGGCTGGAAATTTCAGACCTACAGTGGAGGTCAAAATTCTGTAGCTGGGGGTCGAAATTGTGCAGTTGGAAGAGATTTCACTGGGTTTGACTTGGATAGAAGAAGCACATCATCAAGAAGGTCTGGCTCGGTCTTGGTCTAGACTCTAGAGGTCTTGGAATTTGTCATTTGATGACCTTATAAGAAGAGAAGGGATTTCTAGGTTTTCCTCTCAAGTGGAGAGGTTTTGGCCCTGGCTTGCAACCTACATCCTGTGTTCTTGTGTACTATTGATCTTCATGTTTTTGGTAGTTGTTTGATGATGAGAAGAACATTACAAAATAAAAAAAGTTAATAATCAAGAAAAAGTAAAAATACATCACAAGCAGTTATCAAGTATAAGAGAAATCATCCTTAGTATATCCATATTGATTTCTCAACCCAACGAGTTATAGGATTTTTGCAGGGAAGCAAGGATTAACAAGGAGCTCATGCTACCTTACAACCCTCAACAAAATGGAGTTGTTGAGAGGAAGAATAGGAGCATAATGGAGACAGCGAGGGCAATAATCTATGATCAAGAATTACCTATGTTTTTGTGGGTGGAGGCCTGCAATACAGTTGTGTATGGGTAGAACAGGAGTCCTCACAAGATGATGGAGGACGTGACTCCTGAGGAGTTGTATAGAGGAGTGAAACCAGATGTAAGCCACTTGCACATCTTTGATAATCCATCTTATATTCATAGTTCCACGGAGAAGAGGACTAAGTTGGAGCCCTTGTCAAAAAGGGGGTATTTGTGGGCTATAGTGAGGCCTCAAAGGCCTACGAAATCTACATTCCAAGACAAAGAAAGGTGATCATGAGTAAGGATGTTATAATTGACAAGGGAAAAACACTTCGGAGATCTCAAGAGAAAGAGCTAGCAATGGTAGAGGATAGGGAGTGAGAAGCTCCTAAGGCTAAATAAGGACCAACAACACCAGCAACAAGGGCATAGTCAGCAAATCTAGAGGAGGTGGATATTCCTTCAAGCTCTTCTAGGAGGAGGTTGAGATGGACCGAGCAAACCTTGAGCGATGTTAAGGAGCATGTGGAGGCTCCTAGCAACACTTTCCAGCAAAGTAGACCACCGACTAGATTTTCCAGTTATTTGGCATTGTCGAGCAACATCAGTGAGTCTGAGCCTTGCACTTTTGAGAAGGCATAGATGAGCAGGTCTAGAGGGATGTCATGATGGACGAGTATAGCTTCATCATGAATAATGATGTATGTGGCATAGTGACAAAACTGAAGGGAAAGTCTGTGGTCACTTCTCGATGGATCAATAAGATCCAACATGCAGCTAATAGTAATTTCGAGAAGTACAAAGCAAGGTTCGTGGCGAGAGGGTTATCCCAAAAAGAGGGAGTTGATTTTGAGGAGACATTCACACTTGTCGCCAGATATGCATCCATTAGAGTAGTTATGTCCATTGCTTCATCAAATGAATGCAAAGACTGCTTTCCTCAACAGGGTGATTTAAGGAGGAGGTGTACATTGAGCAACCTTAGGGATTTGAGATGCATGGGAGAGATTCCCATGTAAGTAGGTTGAAGAAGGCCCTTTATGAGCTGAAGCGGGCTCCATGCGCATTGTATGCCACGATCTATGGATATCTTCTTAGTTTGGGCTTCACCAAGAGTGAGGCAGATCCAAACTTATAACATGTACTTGTTGAGGGTGAGCTCCTCATCTTGGTACTTTATGTGGACGATCTTTTCTTGACAAGACCGGCGAAGTTCATAGGGATGTGCAAGGAGGATCTTGCTTTAGAGTTCAAAATGAAGAACATTGTCTTAATGCAATACTTCTTGGGATGTGACAGCAACCCGGAGAGATTTTCCTTAGACAAAGAAAGTATGCAAGAGAGATCTTGAGGAGGTTCAGGATGCAGGATTGCAAACCTATGTCTCCATCGATGATCACTAACTTGAAGAAGCTAAATGCTTCTAAAGGCAAGTTGGAGGACCCCACACTGTACAGGCAGCTAATAGGTTCCTTATGTTGAATTTGTAACTATGGATGGTCTTCATAATGTACTTGTAGTCACTTGATGTAATTATATTTATCATGGTAAAGCATATTTATAAATGCTTGAGTCAAAGGAAAATTTATTTTGAGTCAAAGTCCCATTGCAACTTTTAAAAGATGTAAATTTGAATTTTTATAATGAAAATTTTTGCTCCAAAAGTGACAAGTTGGCTTCCCTCCAAGTCAAGTCGGCCCTAGCCAAGGGACATGACCATTAACCCTAGACATACTACTATATAAATGTTGGAAAATGTAACTAGGTTCGGTCTTCATTAAATGTATTTGAGTCATCTTGTAATGTACTTGTCAAAAGAATAAATAAATGAATTTTTATTATTGTCACTTATTAAAGCATGGGTTTCATGCTTGGGTTGTCATGTTTTAGGTCAAAGTCCCCGTTGAGAACTTCTAGGATTTATTCTGAGTCAATAGAGTCAATGTACTTTTAAAGAGACCCTTCTTGGGCTTTTGAGTCGTGTAAAAAGGTTAAGTATTGAGTCAAATATAATTTATGTATCCTTCACATCAAGTCAGCCTAGACGAGATCAAGTCGCCTTAAGGACACTAATTCGACCTCACATGGAGCCTATAAATACAAGCAACGAATTTATTTGGAACACACTCTCACACAACAAGTTCAATATCTCTAAGGAAGTCGGGAAGTATGAACAACGAAGTACGAAGTCGGGAAGCCAAAAAAAGTGCGAGTTGGGTGGAGTTTAAGGAGAAGAAGAAAAATGAAATTTTGGTGCCTCTCTCTCTCTGTTTCGTGTCCTAGATTGGAAGATCGAAGTCTTCCAAGTTCCATTGATGTTGGAAGCTACTGCCTAGTCAAAGTTGCTGGAAAGGAGGTCGAAGATATAGGAGGTTGACTTGGTGTGGAGGGAAGGTCTGGTCTTTGCCTAGGGTGAAGAGTCTCAGAGAATGCTATTGAAAGGATGTTCTTTTCTTAACTGAGTTTTCCCCTCGAGGGGGGTTTTGCCCTGGTATAGTGCCTACATCTGGTGTCCATTATTTTGTGTGTTATTGCTTTGGTAATTGCTTGATGATCTAAAAGAAAGAAGATATAAAGAATTGTAATAACAAGAACATCACAAGTAATTATCAAGAATAAGAAAATCTTTCTGCCTTTCCAATTTTCTAACATGGTATTAGAGCTTTGATGAAGCGAGAAGAAAAAGATAGTCTCAAGCACTCGATCAAGGAACCATTCAAAAGGATTATCTCAAGGTAGGAATCTACTATATTCAAGGAAGATGTTTAACACAATCAAGAGAGAGAACAAACTTGAATGAGCCTCAAACTTCATGTCTTGGAGGAAGAGGATTGACCTCATCCTTGAAAAGAACAAGGTTCTAAACTTGGTCAAAGGAAAAGTAAAGAAGCCTACAGAAGACTCTAGTGACGCTGACAAAGTAAAATTCAGGGATCTAGAATTGGTGGCCATGACTCTAATGGTAGAAGGAATAAAGGACAACCTTGTCCCATTCATAGCCAACATCAATCATGCTCAGGAAATGTATGAAGCCTTGTCAAAGCTATTCAGTATTAAGAACATTGGTCAAGAAGCAAGTTTGAAGAATGAGCTAAGGACCACAAAGATGACAAAAGAAGACACAGTGGCCTCCTTATTTGTGAAGATAGCAAGAATTGTTGAAATTTGGTACCGGAGGACAGGTGGTTCCCTTAGGCTTTGATCTTTGGCCTAGGGAAAAGTGTCCAAAAGATTTTAATTTTTCTCCTAAAGTGACTTTATAATTTTTATAAAGTTAAAATCTAATTTAAAAGTGACTTTAAGTGATAAAGTTACTAAGTCTAATTTTAAAGTGACTTTTATAAAGTCAATGAAAAATTAGAAAGGAAAAGTGACTTTGGAAATAAATGACTAAGTGGGTCTTTATTAAAGTGGGTGAATTAAAAAATAGAAAGTGAGTTTAAATGTGCATTTAATATCAGCCATTGATCTAAATCTATTTCAGCCATTGGATTTAGAGATCACCCAAAAGTCACTTGGA
>APFE030195833.1:0-45331 GCA_000404065.3 Pinus taeda | reverse complement strand
GGAGACCCAAGATCAAACCTCATAGCTACCACTATAACACCAAGAGCATAACCAACCACCTGCAAGTCGGGTATACTAAGTTCCTATGATTTTAGCAAGAGCAAACTCACGGGTGAGGGGAATCCGCCCCTCTAGCTGCCACCACAGCAGGTCATTGTACTCATTGCGGCCTCCCCTTCTTTACAAGGTAGGTGACCTCGCTAGATGAGGAGACACCTACAGCTCCACGTAGAGGGTTGTTTTGACCATCAGAACAATACTTATAGGCCTGCGGCTTTCACACGGACCTTGGTGCCTCTAAAAGTAGTCACAAGGGTGACCTTAATGTCCCTTCTCCTTCGCTGAAGTAGGCCTTGTATTGCTTCCTTCTAGCCCAGCTCCTAGGTCCTCTTAACAGCAGCTCAGTCCTCCAAAAGACCCATGACTTTGCTGCGGATAGGACCTATTTGGGCAGCGTATATCCTTTTCTTGACTGCAGCTAGGTTACCCTTAAGATAGCGTAGGTTAGGACTGCCTTAGGATAGTGTTAGGGTTGCCTTCCATCTGTGTCTAGGGCTTCCTTCTAGGACTGCGTTAAAAATGCCTTAAGATAGCGTTAGGGCTGCCTTCTATCTACATCTAGCGCTGACTTCCATCTGCGTCTAGGGCTACCTCTTTTCCTCCAACGCCTACGGCTTCCACTCCTAGATTTTGTGTGCGTGAGAAATGACTCTCAAGTCATCTCCTTTTATACTAAAACGTTGAGCACGTGTGGGGTTTATTTGGTTGCTGGCCAACCTTGACGAATTGTCTTATAACACAAATAAATTCATAACTCCATGAATACTTATTGGAATCCGATGATCTTTAGATCAATCCTACACCTCTCAATGAGAGGTATCCAAGAAAAATATCAGTTGTCATAAATAAGATGACCCACATAGAGTTTGGCCCTAGTTACCAATTTTAACACTCCCTCTCAACTAGGGAGAACTCCATCCACTGATCCATCTGTCCGACTGTACTATCTCTGCCATCAGTGCCCTGCACTACTCTGCTCTGCTTTGCTGAACCATGAAGAAGAAGAATTGATCGAGAATGTCTCATACCATTCTCTACTGACCCGAAGTCAATTTTATTGATCCCAGATCAATATCACCAATGGAGGTCATCCTAGCATAGGGAGTATAGTAGATACAACAATGCGTCCATCGATAGTACTACTATGGTCCCTAACCCCATTTCCCTGCTCATTGGCCAGATGAAAGGTAATTCCCATGAGTCCCAGACTGCATGGGTAGGATGCCTCGACAGGGGAACCACTCATCCTGTCCGTAAGTCGCCGCGGGGTATCACAAGGGAAGGCTGAGCCATTCACCCTGTACACAGCGCACCATTAGGGGAGGGTGTCGCCCTATGATCGCATGTTGCTCCAATAAGTACCCCAAGCCCCCCGGAGCTCCCAGAGCACAATGCATGCAACATGCAGGACCCTCATAAGAAGGTCTCTCAACGACTCTAAGTCGTTCGGGAAAGTCACAAATTTGACCTTTCCTCGGGGTTTTGACAGAATGTCTGCGACCTGCACATCAGTCCCAATACGATGGAGCCTTCTTGCTCATCAATATAAGGTAGTGTATGATGTCTATATGCTAGAGCAATCATAAAACACGGGATTCCTCAACAAACGAATCCCCCTCTGGTTGTCACAGAAGATCACGGTGGTATCCATCATGTGTCAAACAGCTCACTGAGGAGCTTCCATAACTACGCAGCTTCACACGAAGTCATACTCATAGCTATGTATTCGGTCTCAGCAGTGCTCAAAGCAGCTGACTTCTGCTTCCTACTCATCCAGGATATCGAGCAAAACCCAAAGAGAACCAGCACCCAAAAGTGCTCTTGCGATCCTCCACACTACTTGCCCACTCAGCATTCAAATAGTCATGCAGCGTCACATTTCCGGCAGTGTATCTCAATCCATGAGAGATTGTGCCCTGAAAGATATCTCGGAAGATTCTTGGCACCAATCCAGTGAGGCTCAACCAAATATGAGCCCAATGTTGAAATTTGGTACCGGAGGACAGGTGGTTCCCTTAGGCTTTGATCTTTGGCCTAGGGAAAAGTGTCCAAAAGAATTTAATTTTTCTCCTAAAGTAACTTTATAATTTTTATAAAGTTAAAATCTAATTTAAAAGTGACTTTAAGTGATAAATACTAAGTCTAATTTTAAAGTGACTTTTATAAAGTCAATGAAAAATTAGAAGGGAAAAGTGACTTTGGAAATAAATGACTAAGTGGGTCTTTATTAAAGTGGGTGAATTAAAAAATAGAAAGTGAGATTTAAATGTGCATTTAATCTCAGCCATTGATCTAAATCTATTTCAGCCGTTGGATTTAGAGATCACCCAAAAGTCACTTGGATCACCCAAAAGTCACTTGGAGTTATATTAAAGGAGGAAAAGGAGGAAAAGATCATTCATTCTTTCATGAGCAGATTGGGAGAAGGAGAGCAAGAGAGCAAGGGAGATTTCTGGACAAGAAGGAGAAAGAGGCAGCGGTTTGGCACACATACCAGGCAGCTCTTCAGCAAAATCAGAACAGCAGAAAGACAAGCAGAACAGCAGCAAGAACAAGCAGAAAAGGCTGATTTTTTGCTGAAAACTGAGAAGTTTCCAGGTGGTCCGTTGGGCTGAAAACGGATAAGTTTGCTTGCTGAAAAAATTATTTTGCTGTAATTTTTGCTGAAATTTTCTTGCTGTAAAAAGACATTTTTCAGAAATAAAGAAGAGCTCTCAAACTGGTTTTCCCCAAGAGTTGTAGGGGGTTTTTCCAGGGTCACGTTGACTAAAAATATCAGTGTTTTAATGTGTTTTAATGGCTGTTTATTACTGCTGATTTTTATTTCTGCAATTTCCAGCATTTTGTAAATTTTCCAGAATTTGTGTTTTCAGCAAAATTTATTTTTTCCAGCTTGTTGAATGTATGGCTATGAGAAAGGGCATTTAACTACATGGGAGAAATAAGGAGAAACTGAAAACCTGGGTGGGAAAACAGAAATTTTAACAAGAATCAGATGATCTTTGGCCATTGATGAAATTGTTCCAGACAAAGAACTTGTGATCACTGCTCTATTAGGATTGCCACCTACTAGGGGTGCATTTGTTGTAGGTCTTAACAGTAAGACGAAAGCTCCCACTTTTGAAGAACTATGGATTGTCTCCAGTCAAGAAGAATTGAGGATCTCTCTAGTTGCCAATCATGAAGGAGTATCAAATGCCTACATTGCTCAACATAAAGGAAAGAAATCGAAAGGACCAAGGAGGAAAGTTGACATGTCCAAGGTAGAAAGTTATCAATGTCATAAGAAGGGTCACTACAGGAGTGACTATCCCAACAATCCAAGAAACAAGAAGAGAGAAAGAGAACAAGCCAACATTGTTGAAGAAGGAGACCCAAAGAAAGTCAAACTCGAAGAATCTGATATAAGAAACTTACACTACTAAGTCCTTTTGTTTTTACTCTTAGTTATTCTATTTTATATTCTTGATATTTAGAATTTATAGGTTTTAACATGTTTTTGGAAAAGATATTTTCTTTTGTAAGTTTATAGGTATCCTTCAAAGCTTTGGAGGGAGCCCCCAACAACTCTCAAAGATAAGTATCTCATCTCCTTTCAGTTTTTCGTTTCATGTACTCATTTAGTTTTGATTTATATCAAAAACTAATCACCATTCTCCCTCTATTGTCTTGATTAGGAAGACATCTACGATATCCTCAAGGAGCATGGAAGAAAGCCACCCAAGATAAGGTTTGTCAAGAAACAAAGTTATGTCTTAAACTACAAAACATTGACTTATTTATAATAAATGTTTATTCATTTGATAATCTATTACTAACATTGTTGTCTCTAGCTATAGTGAATCATATTGATTCTTATTTTGGGTGATTCATCACTTGATAAATCTACCCCACTCCTATTCTTACCTGCTTATATAGAACTAGCCCACGAGGCTTTGGATTGATGGTGAATGGGTGTATTGTTAAGGCACTACTTGCGATAGGTCACCAGTTCAAATCCCCCGTGGGTGCTTAGGTAGTATTATATAGAAAAAGAAAAAAACTGATTATATAGAACCTTAGACAGGGTCTCTAGAAAACCCTAACCTAAGTGTATGCTAATGTGAATGTCTGAAACCCTAAACTACTTAGAGATATTGTGAAATGTTGTTTGAAGTTCTTGTTGATGATGTCATGATTGTGATTTCGGCATGATCACGAAATCTTAAATTGTTAGGGTAGAATGATGTTTGTCTGAGATCTCGAACCTTTGGAATTTTTGGAATAGTAGGGTTTGGTTGGGCCAATAAGCAAAACCTTTGTTATGAATGCAAGATCCTAGGAATGAAACCCAAGGCATATATAGATGTGTCCATTTGGTCGAAACCCTAGCTTGGTCTAGGTCTGTATATGTCTAATGTATTAATGTTGTTTGACATATGATATGCCTATGCATGGTAATGAATTCCTAGATATGTGTGTTGACCTAGTTATTGATGGTCATAAGTCTTAGGATTTAATATAAATCCTTGTCTAAGATTCTAGGATGATGATATTTGGAAATCTAGGTTTTTGTAGCGAAACCCTAGTAGTAGTTAAATTGTCAAGTATGTGTGATATAACAATCTGAGATGTATTTATATAATAATTGTTGAGATTATGAAAATGAAATTCTAGGGTTTTGAAGTTAAACCTTCGTAGAAATGAAAATCTCTGATAATGACAATGTGATAATTTGAGATTTGTATAAGATTCTTGGAATCTGATTGTTGAGATTTGTATAAGATTGTTGGGATTAATGTTTTATTGAAAATTCTAGGGTTTGCAAATTATTATTATTGTGACTTATTAAAGCATGTGTTTCATGCTTGGGTTACCATGTTTTAGGTCAAAGTCCTCATTGAGGACTTCTAGGATTTATTATGAGTCAATAGAGTCGTTATATTTTTAAAAGACCCTTCTTGGGCTCTTGAATCATGTAAAAAGGTTAAGTTATGTATCCTTCACATCAAGTCGGCCTAGAAGAGATCAAGTCAGCCTAAGGACACTTATTCGACCTCACATGGAGCCTATAAATACAAGCAAGTTGAATTCATTTGGAACACACTCTCACACAAGAAGTTCAATATCTCTAAGGAAGCTGGGAAGTGCAAAGTACAAAGTCGAGAAGCCAAAAGAAGTGCGAGTTGGGTGGAGTCTAAGGAGTAGAAGAAAAACGAAATCTTGGGGACTCTTTCTCTCTATTTTGTGCCCTAGATTGGAAGATCGAAGTCTTCTAAGTTTCACTGATGCTGAAAGTTGCTGCCTAGTCAAGGTTGTTGTAAAGGAGGTCGAAGATCAAGGAGGCTAACTTGGTGTGGAGGTAAGGTCTGATCTTTGTCTAGGGTGAAGAGTCTCAAAGAATAATATTGAAAGGAAGAATTTTTCTTGACTGGGTTTTCCCCTCAAGGGGGGTTTTGCCTTGGCATAAGGCCTACATCTGGTGTCCATTATTTTATGTGATATTGCTTTGGTAATTGCTCCATGAACTAAAAGAAAGAAGATATAAAGAATCATAATAATAAGAACATCACAAGTAATTATCAAGAATAAGAAAATCTCTCTGCCTTTCCGATTTTCTAACAATAAAGGCTACTTGAGATCCTCATTTGTGCAATTCGCATTCCTCTCTCAAGACAATTTTTGGGCAAGTGAAAGAAGGACGAAGAAGAAGGCTGAATTTTCTCTCTCCTATCTCTTTGTAGCAACTCGCATGTGTGAAGGAATCTCTGTCTCTGATTCACAGTTTCTAGGGCAACTATTGCAGAGGACCAAAATTTTCTAGGTTATTAGGGTACCTGTTGCAGGGCCAAAATTCTGGGTAACCAGCTATATCACGCGGGCCGAAATTCTAAAAGTACAAGATCAAGGGCAAAGTGCAGCATCAATTTGGGTGGCTTGACTTGGAAAAGAAGACTAAGTTTGACCATAAGTCTAGGTGTGTCTCTCATTGAATAAGAAGAATTTCTCTATTGAAAAGGTTACTGGGTTTTCCCACATAGTGGGTTTTCCCAGGGTAAATCTTGTCTCTCTTTTGTTCATTGCGATCTCTATTGTTCTACTATTCTTTATTGTTGAATCTCTAAAGTATAATTGTTGAATGATATATCAAAATAAATTAAAAGAAGATTTGTTGAATGATATATCAGAATAAATTAAAAGAACATTTGTTGAATTTCCACGATCTTGGGTCTAGGATAGAATCTTAGAATCTCTAACACTACCAAACCAAGAATCTCAAGTTCTCAACAAAAGCTACTTTGCACAGCGGAAAATATAAAGCATTAAATCACACATGCACAAGAATAGACAACATTTTACAAAATATTGTACAAATATGTACAACCCAATCTTCGTTATATTAAACCAATCTAAATAATACAACAATTTAGGGAATACAAGATACAATGACAATCTCACTAGAGTCTCTATGTCGTATCTCGTCCTGGCAGTCCTTCGCTTCCATTCTACTCTCTAGCTGCCCCTTAGTCCATCAAGAGACAACACATAGAGTCTCCAAGAGGGCTGCCACCTATCACTGCTACAAGTTGCTTCTTCTACAATGAACATAGGTTGATCAAATCTGCTCTTCTAGGTTGGCCAATACCTAAGCTCCAATCTGCCAATCTAGCAGTCACTTTTGTCCATCAAAGTGTTGCACATTAGGCTCCAATCTTCACCCAACCTTCAACTGTGAACATCACTTTATGACTGCATTTCAAGGGCTACTTTGGGTAGCCAACACGCTGCCCTCCACCAGTCCAATGGCACCCAATCCTCCACTATAGTATCTGCTCTTAGGATAGGCTTTCATCCACCAAGATAAGCCTTCTACAAATGGCTCCCACAGGTTGCTACAATGCTATCCACACTAGGACACGATCCCCAACATCAAATCAAACCCCAAACACATCATAACATACCTTAGTTTTAGGACTATTCTTCTACAATATGAATATGGTCCTGGTTAGGGTTGATAACGCACTGTTGCAACCCCTTATCCTACCCTCCAGACCTCCTTCAAGGCTGTGGTCTTGTTGTCCCTTGCTTTTGGTGTTTAGGACTGCATTCTAGGATGCGTCTAGGCTTAGATTAAACCTCTTTGCCCTCTCCTAACTACCCAGAACTCTTCCAAATTTCTGCGGCACCCTACAGCATCCCTTAACACCCTTCAGCTAAGCCTTTCGATTGCTTGCAAGTAGACAATTCTCTACGACCCTCAAACCGAGGTATCCTACAGCAAAACTACACCTCCAAACAGCGCTTAAACCCTCTCTTGTATTGTGGCCTGCTCTTGCAATTATCTCGGACCTGTGGTGAAGGATAACCATGCCCAAAACAGCCCTAAAGCCTCCACGTCCTATCCTCCTTTGCCTACGGCCACCTCAAAGATGAAATGATGATGACTTGATGTTCTTGGATGCTCTAAATGAGCCCCATATACCTTCTATTTATACACATAAGGAGGGTCAACAAATAGACATGTCTTTTGGACAAATCACTTCAACCCTACATGATTTCAATGCCCAAAAACCCATTGTCAACTTCAAAAATTCACAACTCACAGAGGACAACTCATATTTTGACGACTCTCGAAGTGTTGAATTTTTCTCATTGTCCTCTATCATCTCCATCCATCACATGTCCAAAAGGCCTCATGGTTCTGGCCCAAACATCGATGGGTGCAAAACCCCAACCTTGAGTTCCAAGCCCACAAGTGACTCTTATGGTGCTCCACCCTCCAAACCCTGAACCCTAGGGCTTGGAGTACCACCCAAGCTACTCAAAAATCAACACTCCCTCTTAGCGAGGGAGGTATTCCAAGACTAGGAAGTAACTAATCATCATCATCACTGCTTGCAACACTCACCCAACTCTTGGTACTCACCACTGCAAGAATCCATGTAGTATGAACCACTCCTCTCTCGGAAGTGTCGTTGTCACTAGAAGCATCCTGCTTCTTCTTCTTCTCCTATATCACTTTCCAATCGCTCCATGATTCCCTCTTAGCAGATGTGGAAGCACCCTTGCTCCCCACTGACCACGTGCTCTTCTTGCGCTGCCAAGCTTTCCTCTCGGTCTACAAGCTCTCGCTAGAACTCAACTCCCTCTAAGCCTCTAGAACCTGGACGTGTACCTACCCCTCTAAAGCCTGCACCTCCAACTTCTTCTCTAGAACCTGCACATAATCTTCCTGCTTCTTCCAATGAACCATAGGCTTTCCCATCAGCCTGTATGGACCATGCTCTCTAACTCCAAGCACAATACATGCATAGCTAGAGGCTCTAGGTCTGGGTCTTGTCTTCCCATCCTAGAACAAGACCTCAAACCCCTTCTTCTCGATCATCGAGACAGATATCATGCTATATCTAAGACCTGGTACAAACAGTACATCCCGGACCCGCATCATCTGTCCTATCTCCATCCTGAATGGCACAAATCTCGATCCTTAGATCTCCTTCTGGCCCTTGTCACCCAACACCATGTGCAACTTCGAATCACACTCAGCTAGAGTCCCAAAAATCTCTTATGACCTTATCATATGTTTCGACACACCATTCTCCATGTACCATACATCCTCATCTATAGTACCTTGCCAGAAATGAGAGATCATAGCAAAGTCCTCCTCCTCCAATCTCCTGGTGAGAGTATCTATCTCAGCAGAAGTGGCAGCACCTACGACTTGCTCCCCTTTCTTCTTCTCGTCATCTCCCTTCTTCATCGGACATCTCAACGAAAAATGACCCATCTCGCCACAGTTGAAACACTTGACTTTACTCAAGTCCTCTTTTTGCTTACCCTTCATCCATGTTGCAATTGCCATGTCATCATCTAAAGCCCTCTTCTTCGGATGAAGATCCTCGTCTCGCAACTCCTCCTGCATGAAGTCGTCCCATAGCCTATTCCATTCTGGCAAATTCTCCTTGGCAACGATTCCCTTGATGAAGGGCTTCCATTCCCTGGTGAACACTTTCAAAGCAAATCCTCACCATATCACAATCGGAAACAATCACACCGACGACACCAAGCTCATAATTGACCTGACACAATCTTGTCAGATACGAAGTCACTCCTTCACCCTGTATCATCTAGTGGACTTCAACTTATCCTCCAATACCAGTACCCAGTTCTTGTTCTTATTTTCGAACAAATTCTGTGGAGCCATCCACATCTAATGCGCAATGTTCTTCCCGAACAAATGAGGTATTAAGGGATCCTTCACACCATCTAGGATGATCAATCTCGCCCTCATATCCAAATCCTCGTACACTTCCAGTTCCTTTGGGTCAGTTGGCTTCTTGATGGCTTTCTCGGCAAACTCCCAGATCCTGTTGACCTACAAGACCAATTTGATCATTTCCTTACATGGACTATAGTTGGACAATCCCTCCAACTTGTACTCTTACCAGAGACCAACCTGCAACTTCGACACTCTGATTCATTGTCTTCCAAAGTAGATGAGACATGCTCTGATACCATGTTGAATTTCCACGATCTTGGGTCTAGAATAGAATCTTAGAATCTCTAACGCTACCAAACCAAGAATCTCAACAAAAGCTACTTTGCACAGTGGAAAATATAAAGTAGTAAATCACACATTCACAAGTACATATAACTTTTTACAAAATATTGTACAAATATGTACAACCCAATATTCATTATATTAAACCAATCTGAATAATACAACAACATAGGGAATACAAGATACGTATGACAATCTCGCTGCAGAATTTGTGTTGTATCTCATGTTGTCGGTCCTTCACTTCCATTTTGCTCTCTAGCTACCCCTTAGTGCATCAAGAGACAACACATAGAGTCTCCAGGATGGTTGCCACCTATTACTATTGCAAGTTGCTTCTACTACAATGAACACGGGTTGATCCAATCTGCTCTTCTAGGCTAGCTAATACCTCAGCTCCAATCTGCCAATCTAGCAGTCACTTTTGTCCATCAAAGTGTTGCAAATTAGGCTCCAATCTTCACCCAAACTTCAACTGTCAACGTTACTTTATGACTACTTGTCAAGGGTTATTTTGGGTAGCCAACACGCTGCCATCCACCAGTCCAATGGCACCCAATCCTCCAATATAATATCTGCTCCTAGGATAGGCTTTCATCCACCAAGATAAGCCCCCCAAATGGCTCCCACAAGCTGCTACAATTTTGTCCACACTAGGACACGATCCCCAACATCAAATCAAACCCCAAACACATCATAACATACCTTTGTTTTAGGACTGTTCTTCCCCAATAAGAATCTGGTCCTGGTTAGGGATGATAACACACTATTGCATCCCCTTATCCTACCTTCCTAGCCTCCATCAAGGCTGCAGTTTTGTTGTCCGTTGCTTCTAGTGTTTAGGACTGCATTCTAGGATGAGTCTAGGCTTAGATCAGGCCTCCCTACCCTCTCCTAACTACCCAGAACTCTTCTAGATTTCGATTGCACCCTATAGCAGCCCTTAACACCCTTCAACTAAGCCTTTTGGCCCCCCGCAAGTAGACAATTCTTTGTGGCCCTCAAACAGAGGTTTCCTACACCAAAACGCACCTCCAAACAGCCCTTAAACCCTCTTTTGTACTGTGGCCTACTCCTATAATTAACTCAGACCCATGGTGAAGGATAATCATGCCCAAAATAGCCCTAAAACCTCCATGCCCTGTCCTCCTTTGCTTACAACCAGCCCAGAGATGAAATGATGATGACTTGATGTTCTTGGATGCTCTAAATGAGCCTCACATACCTTCTATTTATACACATAAGAAGGGTCAACAAATAGACATGTCTTTTGGACAAATCACTTCAAGCCTACATGACTTGAATGCCCAAAAAGCCATTGTCAACTTCAAAAACTCATAACTCACTAAGGACAACTCTGATTTTGACGCTTCTCAAAGCGTTGGATTCTCCCCGTTGTCCTCTATCATCTCCATCCATCACATGTCCAAAATCCCTCATGGTTTTGGCCCAAACATCGATGGGTGCAAAACCCTAACCTTGAGATCCAAGCCCACAAGTGACTCTTGTGGTGCTTCACACTCCAAAACCTGAACCCTAGGGCTTGGAGTACCTCCCAAGAACCTCAAAAAACAACACTCCCTCTTAGCAAGGAAGGGACTTCCGAGGCCAAGAAGTAATTGATGGTCATCATCACTGCTCGCAACACTCACCCAACTCTTGGCACTCACCACTATCGCAATCCCTATAGTATGAACTACAACCCAATCTTTGTTATATTAAAATAATCTTAATAATACAATAGCCTATGGAATACAAGATACAATGACAATCTCGCTACAGTCTCTATGTTGTATCTCATCCTGTCGGTCCTTCACTTCCGTTCTGCTCTCTATCTACCCCTTAGTCCATCAAGAGACAACACATAGAGTTTCCAGGAGGGCTTCCACCTATCACTGTTGCAAGTCGCTTCTGCTATAATGAACACAGGTTGATCTAATCTGCTCTTCTAGGCTGGCCAACACCTAAGCTCCAATCTACCAATCTAGCAGTCACTTTTGTCCATCAAAGTCTTGCACATTAGGCTCCAATCTTCATCCAACCTTCAGTTGTCAACGTCACTTTATGACTGCTTCTCAAGGACTACTTTGGGTAGCCAACACGCTGCCCTCCACCAGTCCAATGGCACCCAATCCTCCACAGCAATATCTGCTCCTAGGATAGGCTTTTATCCACCAAGATAAGCCCTCCAAATGGCTCCCATAGACTACTACAATTTTGTCCACACCAGGACACGATCTCCAACATCAAATCAAACTCCAAACACATCATAACATACCTTTGGTTTAGGATTGTTCTTCTGCAATATGAATCTGGTCCTGGATAGGGATGATAACAATGTTGCAACCCCTTATCCTACCTTCCAAACCTCCTTCAAGGTTGTGGTCTTGTTGTCCCTTGCTTTTGGCGGTTCGGACTGCATTCTAGGATGAGTTTAGGCTTAGAGTAGGCCCCCCTGCCCTCACCTAACTGCCCAGAACTCTTCCATATTTCTGCAGCACCCTACAGCAGCCGTTAACACCCCTCAACTAGGCCTTTTGGCGCCCTACAAGTAGACAATTCTCTGCGTCCCTCAAAAAGAGGTATCCTATAGCAAAACTGCACCTCCAAACAACGCTTAATCCCTCTCTTGTACTACAAGATACTCCTACAATTAACTCAGACCTGTGGTGAAGGATAACCATTCCAAAAACATCCCTAAAACCTCCACACCCTATCCTCGTTTACCTGTGGCCAGCTCAGAGATAAAATGATGATGGCTTTATGTTCTTAGATGCTCTAAATGAGCCTCACATACCTTCTATTATACACATAAGAAGGGTCAACGAATAGACATGTCTTTTGGACAAATCACTTCAAGCCCACATGACTCGAATGCCAAAAAACCCATTTTCAACTTCAAACACTAAGGACAACTCGGATTTTGACGATTCTCAAAGCATTGGATTCTCCTCACTGTCCTCTATCATCTCCATCTATCACATGTCCAAAATGCCTCATGCTTTTGTCCCAAACATCGATGGGTGCAAAACCCCAACCTTGAGTTCCAAGCCCACAAGTGACTCTTGTGGTGCTCCACCCTCCAAACCTTGAACACTAGGTCTTGGAGTACCTCCCATGCTACTCAAAAATCAACAAGATTTACATCAAAAATAGTTATCAAAATTTTAAAAATATTGTGCTAAGCCTAATTGCACTACAAAATCAACACCTTGATGTATCTGGTCAACACTAGGTCAGATATATGTTTTGTTATGAACACACTCAGCGAATTCATGGTGGAGTTGAGACAAGTTCATTAGGTACCAATGAAGCATGTGTTGAGGTACCTGCAAGGAACAATAAACTTTGGACTGAGATATGTAAGAGTTGGAGTGAAGTTGTAGGGGTACATAGATTATGATTGGACAAAGAGTGTTGTGGACAAAAAATCCATGTCTAGATGTTGTTTCAGCTTGGATCAGCCATGATCTCATCCTACAACAAGAAGCAGCAGTCAATGACACTTAGTTCAGTAGATGCAGAGTACATGGCGGCGAGTATGGCGAGTTGTGAGCCAGTTTGGCTTCGTACGATGCTTGCAGGACTATTTGATCTGCAAATGGGGCCAACAGTGACTCACTGTGATAATCAGAGTTACATTAAGCTCTCTGAGATTCGCGTATTTCATAATAGGTCCAAACATTGAGATTAATACCACTTCATCAGAGACAAGCTCTAGAGAGGTGTTGTGAGATTGTAGCACATTTCTACAGAGGAGCGAGTGGCAAATGTTCTCACTAAGCCTCTAGTGAAAGAGAAGTTTGTGAAGTACCAAGATAAGTTGAAAAATCCCTTCCTTGCTACGAGGGAGTTGTTAGAAATTCAAAAAGGCAGACAAATTTCTTATACTTGATAATTACTTGTGATGTTCTTCGCTTCTTATTAGGTTTCTTTATATCTCCTTTCGTTTAGTTCATCAAGCAATTACCAAATAAAAAGCACATAAAAAAATGGACATCAAATATAGCCTTGCAGCTAGGGCAAAACCCCTCTCTAGGGGAAAGCCCAATCAGTAATTCTTCCTTCAATAGTTTTCTGGAGATATTCCCAAACTCTAGACCTTGACACAAACTTTCCTCCACACCAAGTTAACCTTCCTCTTCTCTCGCAGATGATTCTTCTTGGCCTGGCAGCAGCAGCAGTAGCAACACAAGTTCCTTCCACCCAACAACTTCGACCTTGCTATGGAGACTTCGATCTTCACATAGAAACTTCGATTTTGGCCCAAGACAACTTCTTGAGGCAACAACACCCAGCATCAACAACTTCGACCTATACTTTGATAAAGCAGCAACAACATACAGCAACTAGCTACGACATCAACAAGAGAACTTTGCTTTTTCAAACCAGGGGACGAAAGAGAGAGATATAAGCACCAAAATTTTGATTTCCCTCTTTTCTTTCTCTTGGACCAAACCCGCACTTCCTTTTCATCCTATTTCGCACTTTTTCCAACTGCAAGAGATATCAAACTAGCTTGTTGAGTGGGAGTGCTTCAAATGGAGTTCGAATTGCTTCATTTATAGTCCTTTGCTGAGGTTGAATAGCCCTTTTGAGGCCGACTTGATCATCTTAAGGCCAACTTGGTGTGGAGAAAACATAATTCATATTTGACTCAATACATAACCTTTTTACATGATTCAAAAGCCCAAGAAGGGTCTCTTTAAAAGTACAATCACTCTATTAACTCGGAATAAATCCTAGAAGTCCTCAATGGGGACTTTGACCTATAAAATGATGACCCAAGCATGAAACCCATGCATTAATAAGTCATATTAATAATAATAATAATAATAATTTTCTTTACTATTTTGACAAGTACATTACAAGATGACTCAAATACATTAAATGAAGACAGAACCTAGTTACATTTTCCAACACTCCCTCTTAACTAGGGAGGTATTCATCATATACAATTATAAAGAAGATCTCAACTATATGAACCATTAAGAATTTTAGGCACCGCAATGCCATGGACAAGATTCATGACCAGGGCAATCTATCCATTGGTCTCTCAACAGTTTAGGCACCACAATGCCATGGACTAGATTCCTAACTAGGGCAATTTATCCAAGTGGGAACGAGATGGACTCAAGCTTTCAACCTCTCTAGGTACCATCAGCCTTACTTGCTAACCATCAACCCAGGGATCCAAGTGCGTATCCAAAACAAAGCTCTATAACCAACACCGCCTTTTCCAACTTTGGGACCTAGACATCAACACAAAGTGTCGACCAGATGTCCTCCCAAGTAATGCTTCACTCACAAAGCCTCAACACTCCTTGATCCAGCAGATCAAGGATAAACACTCTCTCCCAATTAAATCGATTGATAACGAGCATTCTATCAAAACCTTCGAGAGATTCACTTGTACAAACACAACCCCAATCAATAATATGCTTTCACATGTACATAATCAAATACAAACCTTCGGGGTTTTCAGGCAAAAAATGTTGAATTTCAACACTGTAGGACTACCAACCGAATCTTTGACAGAAGATTCCTTAATCAAATACCTTCCTTTCCTACTCTACATGCAACAACATATATTTTAGAATCCATACTCCAATCAAAACTATGTTATGCCCTCCCTCTCAACCAAGGAGCATCTTTATCCAAGCTCCCTCTTAATCTCAGGGAGATCTCTCTTATTCAGGCTTCCTCTTAACCCAAGGAGATCAACTTCTTTTCTTCCACATCGGAGAATCTTTTGTGGCTTCCAATCATTTAATTAGAGTTATCATCATCCACATCATGCTTATCACATCAACGGACATCTTCACCATTTTGAAGATTGTGTACCTGCACAACTTAGATAGCAAGCACAACCAAATCTATAGAAGCATGAAGTTAGCCATATCAAAATTACGGAAGCATTTCAACTTTATATATATCAGATACCCAAACTTAATTATAACCAAGAGACACATACTCTTCAACATCTTGCTAGGGACTTTGTTATACACCCTAGACTACTTCATAACAACTTTCATTACATCTAGGGTTTCAATGTTTCTTCCAAAGGTATAGCATACCTTACTACAACATATAGCAAACCTTAGAAAACAATTCCAATAAATAAGGCATCTAACAACTTTCAAAATTCATATGTTAGACTTACCACTAGGGTTTCAGACAAATCCTAGATTTCATACATGAGAATTAATAACTCAAAACCAATCACAATGCATGCATCATCATAACCAGTTTCCACTAGGGTTAGTTGCAAACCCTAGATTTTTCAATCAAACATCAATCCCAGCTAAAACTCAGATTTCAACAATCTTACACAAATCTCAAATTGTCATCATACATCAGAAATTTTCACTTCTACTAAGGTTTAACTCCAAAACCCTAGAATTTTAGAAATACGATCATCCTAGAGAAACAAGCTTTGACTAGGGCTTAGTTCCAAACCCTAGGATTCATGATCACCGATAAACAGGCAACTCATACATCTAGGACTTCATCATCATGCATAGGCATTTCATGTGTTAGTGAAACCCAAATTTAAAAATATCAATAAGAGTTAGACATACAACAAACTTGATTGGACTACGGTTTGACCGGACAAACACTCATTCCAAGGAAATCATTTCTAAGACATTACAAGGGCATTGCTTACACATTCTACCAAACCCTAATGAGTTAGGGTTTCAATATAAGAACATAGCAAACCCAAAATTACCACTACTTCAAAGGTCTGGGATTTCAAACTTTATCATTCAACCTTAACAACTTAGGTTTCACTAATCATACCAAAATCCCAAACATGACATCATCAATAAAACTTCAAATAGCATTTCTCAATAACTCTAAGCAGTTTTAGGGTTTTAAACATTAACATTAGCATACCCTTAGGTTAGGGTTTTCCAAAGAACCTGTCTAGGGTTCTATTAAATCTATTAAGAATATGAGGGGTAGATTTATCAAGTGATGAACCACCCAAAATAAGAATAACTATGATTCAATATAGCTAGACATAACAATGTTAGTAATAGATTGTCAAATGAATAAACATTTATTATAAAGAAATCAATGTTTTGTAGTTTAAGGCATACCTTTGTTTCTTGACAAACCTTATCCTAGGTTGCTCTCTTCCTTGAGGATATATAGCAGATGTTTTCCTTAGTTTCTTGACAAACCTTCTCTTAGGTGGCTCTCTTCCTTGAGGATATCATAGATGTTTTTCTAATCAAGACAATACAGGGACAATGTTGATTAGTATTTAATATAATCAAAACTTAAATAAGTACATGATCCAGGTGGATCTTTAAAGAAGTACCAGTTGCATGGTAAAAGGCTCAAAACTCAAAGTGGCAGAATTTCGATTAACTTAGCATCGGATCGAAGTGCTTGTTATCCTGATTCTGACAGTGCTAACAACACTCCAATCCGAGTTCATATGAAAAAGTTAGAGCAAGTCAAAGTTTATGTTTGACTGGGAGAGGTGGCAAGAGGAGATGACGTGGCAGACACTCAGCGAAAGGGGAAGCGCCAAGTGGCAGGTTGCCATTGGTCCCGCAGATCGCAGAAGGAACAGGTCACAGCTTAAAGAAAATCAGCCCCGAGCAAGTTATGGTTGCAATGCGATCAAATTGCAATCACCCATCGCAAAAGGAGAAGGTTAGAGAATCAACCCCGGAGCAAGCCAGGTTGCGATGCGATCAAAATCGCAAAAGCATGTTGCGATTTGCGATATCGCAATCGCATTTTGTAGAGGGGAAAGCAGTCGCATGTTGTACCAATTTTGGAACGCTGATTGCGATTTGCGATATGGGCTTTTCGACCCGATATTTTATATATTGTGGTTAATAGTTTGTCGGTTCCGCAGTTATCATAGGGCGCTTGATGTATGACCTTTGGTCTGTCCGCCGATTAGAAACGTCGATGGGGGAAATGCCGATAGTAAATGACCGTCGGGTTAAACGTGCAGTTAAAGAGTTTTTCCATGTTAAGTAAGGATTGTTACCGTGACCCGAGATCTTCGATATTAAATCAAACCCACCTGCTAACTTGGTATATTGTTTAGAACTGCCCGGGAGTTGAGGGGTTTACCACCAACATATATAAAGGACTATTTGCGTTGGAGAAGACGAGGAGACTGGCCGATAGTTCAGAACATAGTACGCAGCAGTAACCCAGCCTAGCAACAGGGACCAAAACCTCACCTTGAGCAGCAGGGAGGTTCCAAGAGCATGCAGAAAACCTGATTATTCGAATTGGTTGTTCGGATACGCATTTTTGCATGATTCCGCCAGGATTTCGATTGTACTGCCTATTTCTGAAGTTGGGCTCTCCATTCTTCGTCTATCTTCCAGCTTGGAGGTATAAGGATTGTAATTGAAAGTTGCTTGTACTTTTATCTATTTTTTTATGCCACTTAATGAAAGAAGACCTCCCCACTATTTAGTAGGGCTCGGAGATGTAGTCTGAATTGGACAAACTCCGTAATCAAATCTTTGTCTCATGGTTTCTTACTTATTGTGTTATTTCCACATTGTTTTATGTGCTTTTAAGTTCCATGGTTTATAAGTTCTGTTTCATGTAATTCTGACGCATCTATACGTAAAAGATCTTAGATCAAGTTTGGTATCGGAGCAGGTCTTTGTTGATGTGAATTGCATGAGTATATGCTAACCAAGAACAAGCTGCGAAAAGAAGACGGAACGCTGAAGTCCTTTGATCCTGAAGCAAGACGTGCACAATGAAGAAGAAACATGGCAAATGAAGAAGCTCGATGGGAAGAGGAAAAGAATTTCTGTAAGGTATTGTACAATATGGCAAAGAAGGTGGACAAGTTGTTTTGAGAGTATGAGAAGGCACTTGGGCATGAGAAGGAAGGTGTCGATGATAATAGATCAACAAATCATGAAGGTGGTGGAGAAGAGCCTCCTCCCTCTCCTTCTTCAAGTGATAGTTCTCATCACTCTAATCATGATTCCAAACATACATCTAAGAAATTGTTCTTCAAGTTAGATGTGTCTGACCTACCCATGTACAATGGAGACTGTAGTGCAGAAAAACTTAATAATTGGATAAGACAAATAGAGGTCTACTGTTGGATTCAGCAGATCGAAGAAGATGAGGCAAAGGTCCAGTTAGCATCTCTTCGGCTAAGTGGCACTGCTCTCATTTGGTGGGAAAGCAAGTTGCAGAAGGGCAGCAAAAAGTAGGGTAACCTTCTTTCCTCTTGGTCCAGTTTTATTTCTGCATTGAAAGACCAATTTTACCGTTTGGGTTATAAACAAAAGGCATTAATGGAATGGCAAAGATGCGCAAGTGGCTCACATTCAATTTCATTTTTGTAAACAACTCCTCAGGACTCATGTCCTCCAGTATCCTGTGAGGACTCTTGTTTTGCACGTACATAACTTTATTGCAGTTCTTCACCCATAGAAACATATGAAATTCATGATCGTAGATCATTTCCAACATTGCCTCCATTATGGTCTTGTTCTTTTTCTCGGCAACCCCATTTTGTTGAGGGTTTTAAGTTACCATGAGCTTATTAATCCCCGCTTCCTTGCAAAATTCATGGAACTCGTTAGTGCTATACTCACCCCCATTATCTACTCTAAACACCTTAATCTTCTTCCAAGTTTGGTTCTCCATAAGAACTTTGAACTCTTTACACTGATCGAAGACCTCATGCTTGGCCTTGAAGAAGTAGAACCAAGTTTTCCTAGAAAAATCATCTATGAACATTGCAAAGTATAAAGACCCTGTGATCAATGTCACAGATATAGGACCAAAAATATCTGAGTGCACCAAGTCTATTACTCCCTTAGAGTTGATCCTGCTATGAGGATACACAACCTTGGCTTGCTTGCTAAGCGCACACCCTTTACACACTCCATCCTCTCCACCCTAACATATAGAAAACAAGTAACCATTCTCTGCAACGTTGGGAGAGCTCTATAGTGTAGGTGTCCCGTCCTCCTACGCCATATCTCACTTTGGATGTCACTCTCACATAGGAGAGGCTTCATCGACTGTCATCTCAACAGATAGAGATCCCTCTCTCTTTTCCCAATTACTCGCTTCTTGCTGGGATCAGTTCCATTTAGCCCAACATCCACTTCATCTCCAATAAAGCTAACTTCTAGTCCTCTATTTTATATGGCCAAAGCTAAAAGGATATTTTTCTCTAAACTTGGTATGTACCACACTTCGTTCACCTCCATGATTCCACTTAAGTCCATCTAAAACTCAATATTGCTAATGCCTTCTATTGTATACTTGCCCTTATCACCAAGGTCCACATGTACATCACTAGGCCCCTTGGTCATGTTGGTGAATACATCTTGAGATCCTCTCATGTGATGAGATACTCCACTATCCATGGACCAGACACATCTTGTGATGGTTCCAAAAAGGGAGGACACCAAAGAAATTTTTCTCACAAACTTTTCAACCATCTCTTCCATTTGTGCAGTGGCTGCCATAGTTGTCTTTCCCTTAACCTTCTTCTTGTTTGGACATTGACTGGCAAAATGCTCAAACTTGTGACAAGCAAAGCACTTGACTTTGCTCATGTCCTTTTCCTTTTTGTTCTGTGAAGATCCTCCTCGACTGTGTTTTTTCTTGGCCTTTGCTTGCTCTTTTTTGCTTGTGCAACAAGAGCAAGCTCATCCTTCTTTTTACTACCCTTTCCTTGTCACCTAGTCAATGAGTTCTCCTAGATCTCCTTTTGGATGAATTCATCTTGCAGACTAGGAAGTTGTTGCCTAGCAAGGATCCCATCTGCAAAAGTGGTCCAATGCTTAACACAACCGTTCGTAGAACCTTTTACTAGCAATGAATCACTCAAATACAAGCTCACCACGAGCCTATTGGATCCTCGTGAGGTATGATGTCACGATCTCAGATTTGTTGATTCTGATACTGTTTAATTTCTCTCACAACACAATTTTCCTGTTTTCATTTGAACTCTTGTAAAGACCAGTCAAAGCTACCCACATTTGACGTCTGATATCCTTCCCTGATATGTGAGGAATTATGTGATTCCTTGCACCATCCAAAATTATACACCTTGCTTTCATATCTTTAGGTTGTGCTCATTTGCAAGGTTTGGATCCGAAGGAAGTTGAATGTCTTTGTTTATGAGATCCCACAGACCATTCATCTTCAAAGTCATGGTAATTCGCTCCTTCTAGGGACTGAAATTAGTTGCCCTATTCAACTTGTCTTCATATAGTAGACTGCTCAAAGATGCCATTTTCACAAATTGACCACAATCACAAGGCCCTTTTGCAAAAATTTAATAAAATAATTCTATTGACGTAAAAGGAAACTTGTTGTTGCGAACCCTCATGGTCTTAGATCTCTCTTGACAGAGTCTTGTAGATAGCTCTGATACATTGTTAAATTTTCAAATTCTAGCCTGATTTACTTTCTCACGACAATTTATTATATTCCTAGCAATTTATATATTTATTTAGCCAAATAAATACTGAATTATCAAGAAATAAAATCATTGGTATTTTTAATTTCTAGAAATTAAAAATAAATCACCCACAACAATAATCAGAGAGATCAATCACACATTGCAAAAATAATTCAACCACAACAATTCTCTGTCGTTTATTAATCTAGAAAATGTGGGTTTTGGACCCATAGAGATACAAGGAAAAATACAATAACTGGAACTTCTAACTCGACAACCATAAGATGAATTCGGCCCATGTAACTCAGCAACTTGGAAATCGACCTAGAGACCTTCGACCCAATGAATCAACTAGCAAATCAACCTACGCCCTCCCTGTGTGCTATCATCGTGCCTCAAGAAAAACTCATACCCCTAGCAATTTGACTTTCTCCAAATCAATTTGACCTTCCTCCAACAACTCAACCCTGCAATCTCCTCAACTTGGCCTCTTGGATTCACCATCTATTCTCTTATACTTCTCCTCTATGCTCCAGTCCATTGAGTTAGTCGCACTAGAGAAAATCACTCTTTTTGTGATGACTCACTCTCTTGAGTTCTTATGTGTCTTTACCTCTTTGCTAGATTTCCTTTATAATCTTGATTAAGCCCAAATCTCTAACTCTAGTCTCCCTTCTAGAAGATCTTCGAGATCTATGGTTGATATTATTTGTATGTGACTTAAGTAATTGTATTATTTATTCTTAAAAGGTGACTTTATAGTCCCTAATAATTAATTAACTTTAGTTATTATACTTTTCCTAAATTAGACTTAGGAAAGAAGACATAAACCATTTACTCCACCAAGCAAGCACTTAAAAAGGAAATAAATAATCTTTCACATGCTAAGACACCAAGCCTATGCAGAAGAGCTTCTGAAGCTACCACTAGCTTCGACACTCCTGTTGGAAAATGTAACTAGGTTTGGTCTTCATTTAATGTATTTGAGTCATCTTGTAATGTACTTGTCAAAATAATAAAGAAAATAATTACTATTATTATTATTATTATGACTTATGAAAGCATGGGTTTCATGCTTGGGTCATCATGTTTTAGGTCAAAGTCACCATTGAGGGCTTCTAGGATTTACTCTGAGTTAATATAGTTATTATACTTTTAAAGAGACCGTTCTTGGGCTTTTGAATCATGTAAAAAGGTTAAGTATTGAGTCAAATATGAATTATGTTGTCTTCACACCAAGTCGGCCTTAAGATGATCAATTCGGCCCTAGGAGAGCTATTTGACCTCACGGAAGGACTGTAAATGAAGCAATTCAAACTCCATTTGAAGCACTCACTCTCAACAAGCTAGTTCGATATCTCTTGAAGCTAGAAAAAGTGCAAAATATAGGAGGAGGAGGAAAAGGAAGTGCGAGTTTGGTCTAAGAGAAGGAAAAGTGGAAAATCGAAATCTTGGTGCTTCTATCTCTCTCTCTCTTGTGCCCTAGTTTGAAAGATCGAAGTTCTCTTGTTGATGTCGTAGCCAATTGCCATATGTTGTTGTTGTTAGATCAAAGTATAGGTCAAAGCTGTTGATGTTGGGTGTTGCTGTGTCAAGAAGTTGTATTGGGCCAAAATCGAAGTTTCTATGTAAATATCAAAGTTTTGCAGTGAAGATCGAAGTCTCCATAGCAAGCTTGAAGTTGTTGGGTTGAAGGAAGTGTTGCTACTGCTGCCAGGTCAAGAAGGATCATCGACAAGAGAAGAGGAAGGCTGACTTGGTCTAGAGGAAAGTTGTGTCAAGGTCTAGAGTCTAGAAATATATTTGGAAAATTATTGAAGAAAGAATCTCTGACTGGTTTTCCCCTAAAGAGGGGTTTTGCCCTGGTTGTGAGCCTATATTTGGTGTCCATTGTTTTATGTGCTTTTGCTTTGGTAATTGCTTGATGAACAAAAGAAAGAAGATATAAAGAAACCTAATAAGAAGCCAAGAACATCGCAAGTAATTATCAAGTATAAGAAAATCTTTCTGCCTTTTTGATTTTCTAACATATTATCAGAGCTTCGGTGAAGAAATAAGAAAAATTGAGTCTCCAACACTTGATCAAGGAATCATTCAAAAGGATTATTCAAGGGAAAAGGTCTACTATCTTCAAAGGCAATGTCTAACACAGTCAAGGGAGAGAACAAACATGAAGGAGCCTCAAATTATGGGTCCTAGAAGAAGAGGATTGATCTCATTCTTGAAAAGAACAAGGTTCTAGACTTGGTCAAAGGAAAAGTAAAGAAACCTACAAATGACTCTAGTGATGCTGATAAAGTGAAGCTCAGAGAATTAGAATTAGTTACCATGACCCTAATGGTAGAAGGAATAAAGGACAACCTTGTCCTATTTATAGCCAACATTAATTATGCTCAAGAAATGTATGAGGCCCTGTCAAAGTTATTCACTATAAAGCACATTGGTCAAGTAGCAAGCTTGAAGAATGCACTAAGGACCACAAAGATGACTAAAGAAGATACAGTGGCCTCCTTCTTTGTGAAGATAGTAAGAATCAGAGATGATCTTTTGGCCATTGATGAAATTGGAAGGAAGCTCCCACTTTTGAAGAACTATGCACTGCCTGCAGTCAAGAAGAATTAAGGATCTCACTAGTTGCCAATCCTGAAGGAGTTTCAAATGCCTACACTGACTGCTCAACGCAAAGGAAAGAAATCATAAGGACCAAGGAAGAAAGTAGACATGTCCTAGGTAGAGTGCTATCGATGTCATAAGAAGGGTCACTATAGGAGTGACTGTCCTGACAATCCAAAGAATAAGAAGATACATAAGGATCATTCTAACATTGTTGAAAAAGAAGATCCAAAGAAAGTTAAACCCGAAGTATCTGACACAAGGGACTTACACTACTAAGTCCTTTGCTTGCAGTCTTAGATATCTTATATTTTTTATGTTTTAGAATTTGTAGATTTTTAACATGTTTTTGGAAAAGACATTATTTTTGTTTTTATAAGTTTATAGGAATCCCTTAAGCTTTAAGGGAGCCCTCAGCATCTCCCAAAGATAAGTATCTTTTTCCCTTTCAGTTTTCGGTTTCATGTATTGATCCAAGATCTTTTACTTATAGATACATCAGAATTACATGAAACAAAGCTTATAAACCATGGAACTTAAAAGCACATAAAACAATGCGGAAATAACACGATAAGTAAGAAACCATGTCACAAAGATTTGATTACGGAGTTCGTCTAATTTGGACTACGTCTCCGAGCCTTGCTCAATAGTGGGGAGGCCTTCTTTCATTAAGTGTTATAAAAGAAGAGATAAAAGTACAAGCAACATTCAATTACAATCCTTATACCTCCAAGCTAGAAGATGGATGAAGAATGGAGAGCCCAACTTCAAAAACAGAGAGTCCCACCGAAATCCTGGCGAAAAATAGTGCAAAAATGCCTATTTGAACACCCAATTTGGATAATCGGGCTTTTTGCATGCTCTCGAAACCCCCTTGCTGCTCAAGGCGAGGTTCTGGTCCCTGCTGCCAGGCTAGGTTACTATTTCGTACTATGTTTTGACTATCGACCAGTGTTCTCCTCTTCTCCGATTCAGATAGTCCTTTATATATGCTGGCAGTAAACCCCTCAACTGTTGTGCAGTTCTAACCAATAGACCAAGTTAGCAAGCGAGTTTGATTTAATATCGAGGATCTCGGGTCGCGACAACAACCCTTACTTGACATGGCAAAGCTCTTTAACTGCGTGTTTAACTCGACGGCCATTTACTATTAGTGTTTCCAATTGGCGGACAGACCAAAGCCCATACATCAAGCGCCCTGTGATAATAGCAGACCCGACGAACTATTAACCACAATATATAAAATATCGGGTCCGGAAGCCCATATCGCAAATCGCAATGGTGTTTCCAAAATTGGTACAACATGCGACTGCCTTCCCCTTTGCGAAATGCGATTGCGATATCGCAAATCACAACATCCTTTTGTGTTTACGATCGCATCGCAACCTGGCTTGCTCTAAGGTTCATTCTTTAACCTTCTCTTTTTGCTATGGGCAATTGTGATTTGATCGCGTCACACCCATAATTCGCTTGGGGTCGATTTTCTTTAAGCTGGGACCTCTTCCTTCTGCGATCTGCGGGACCAATGGCAACTTGCCACTTAGCGCTTCCCCATTCGCTGAGAGTGTCTGCCACATCATCTCCTCCTGCCACCTGTCCAAGTCAAACATAAACTTTAACTTACTCGAACTTCTTCATATGAACTCCGATTTGAGTGTCGTTCGCACCTTTAAAATCAGGATGACGATCACTTCAATCCGATGCTAAGTCTATCTAAATTTTGCCACTTTGAGTTTCGAGCCTTTTACCATGCCACTAGTACTTCTTTAAAGATGCACCTAGATCAATCCTCCCCACTAAGAGTTTTTGGACTGCCAAAAGCCTTTTTAGTCAATTGGCAAGTGAGGAAATTGCTCTCTCACTTTCTCTTTCTCCATCCATCGAGCTTTGCTCGGATTCATTCGTTTGAAGCCAACACGAAAGTACTCCACATCTCCCCATTGTGAAGTTTTGGTTTTCCTGTCGAGTATGAGATCTTCGGGTAACTTGCCTAGATACTCTGGTGCAAAATTGTCCATTGTAGGAATTTGTGCAACCTCTTCGGTATCCATAATCAATGGAGGTTCAGAAAGCTTTAGGTTTTCAACATTCACTACTAAGTACATTTGCTTATAAGCGGGCAAGTCAAGATGAGAAGCATTGTCTCCAATCTTTGCCAATATGGTGAAGGGACCATATCGGATGGGTCTCAATTTTTTCCCTTCTCTCTTCATTAGATCCTTGCTGATGTGGAGCCATACCTTGTCCCCAACTTGAACCTGATGGTCAACTCAGTGTTTATCATGTCTAGCTTTATACCGAGGCCGACTTTTCTCCAACTGCTCCCGTACTGCGTCATGAATCACCTGTATCCGCTGAATAAACTTTCATGCTTTGTCCCTATCATCTCGTCCATTGCCATCCTCATCTTTCCCAAAGACCATATCTAAGGGATTCCTTGGTAAATAGCCAAAACATGTCATGAACAATAAGCTCTGTGTGGATGAATGTGCTGCTCGATTGTATGCATGTTGCACATAAGGAAGTTGTTCATCCCACAACTTGGGATGTTTTCCACTATAGCCTTGTAACAAGTGTACCATGGTGTAGTTGACAACCTCTGTCTGCCCATCATTTTGTGGATGAAATGACGTACTTCTCTTTAGCTTAGTGTCCATCATTCTCCGAAGGCTGGGCCAAAACTCTCCAAGAAAGAGAGAGTCTCGATCTGACACAATAGATGTGGGCAACCCAAAATGGATCCAAACATGCTTAAAGAAAAGATATACAGTCTGCTCAGCAGTGACCTGCTTTTTACAAGGCATTAAAATACACATTTTACTAAAACGATCCATGAAGACATACAAATAGTCATGATCTTCCCTAGACATAGGCAAACCGCCTACAAAATCCATGGACACACTTTCCCATGGTCGACTCGAAATAGGCAGTGGTGTGTAGAGCCCAAGTTTTCTATTAGAGGGTTTTGAAACAGAACACACACACAACCATTTACAAAGCGAGTCACAATGTTTTTCATATAAGGCCAAAAACAAAACCTTTGTAAATTACAAAGTTTTTTCAACCCCAAAATGACTCGACAGAAGAAAGGTATGAGCCTCTCGGATTACATGTACCCTTTCATCAATGGGTATGCACAATTTTCCATGACGATACAATAGTTTTCCCTACAAGTAATTATTGTCCACCTGCGATCCACGAGTCAGCGTTGCATAAATCTCATTAAAATCATTATCATTAGCATATTGTTCAACATGACCTTCTAACAATAAAGAAGCATTTTGCAAGCCTGCAGATGCAGAAATAGGAGGGCAAGAAAGCATATATGCTACCTTGTTGCTGGCGCCCTTTTTGTATTTTATTACCAGATGAAACTGCTGGAGGAATCCCATCCACCTAAAATGACAGGCTTGTTGAAGCTTGGTCTGTGATTGAAGGCACTGTAAGGGTTGATGATCTGTATGGATGATGGTCTCCTTGCCGATCAGATAGTGTTTCCACTTCTTTACACTCTGGACCAAGGCGTACAACCCCCCGTCGTACACGAGATAGCTTACAACGACCTGGGATAAATTCTTCGAATGCTAACATACAGGTTTCCTTTGTTGCATCAATATAGCGCACATGGCATATCCGCTGGCATCTGTTTCAATCTGAAAAGGCTGCTAAAGGTCTGGTAAGGCTAGCAATGGTGTTGTGCCAACACTCTCTTTCAGCGTGTCGAAGTATTTCTGTTGTTTTCATCCCAACTGAAAGGTCTACTTCACACTTGTTAATGCGTGTAAGGGAGCTGCGATAACAGAGAAGTTCGCAATGAACCTTCTCCAATATTGTACCGCACCCAAAAAGCTTCAGAGCTTTGTAACATTTGTGGGCTCAGGCCACTTTATAATCACATCTACTTTAGAGGGATTGATTTTGAATTTCCCATTAATAACTATGTGACCTAAATAAACCAGAGAGGTCTTCCAGAACTCACACTTTGACAACTTTACATACAATTTTTCTTTTTTCATAACATCAAGCACTTTCTTCACATGACATACATGTTCATCCCATGTCCTACTATACAAAAAAATATCGTCTAGATATACAAGCACAAAATTATCAAGGAAAGGACTAAATAGATCATCCTTTACGCTCATAAACGTGGCCGGAGCATTTCCTAGTCCGAATGGCATCACCATCCATTCGAACAACTCTAACCTGCAATCTTCCAAATGGTTAGAGTTGCAGTCTTCCAAATGTCTTGTTCTACAACTCTAGCCTGGTGATATCCACTACGCAAATCTAGTTTTGTAAAATAGACAACATTTTTCAACTGATCTAATAATTCATCAATGCAAGGGAGAGGGTATCGGTTCTTCACCGTAATTTTGTTTAGCGCCTTGTAGTCTATGCACATTCTCCATGTGCCGTCTTTCTTTGGAAACCACATGATCGGTGAGCCACAAGGAGAAGAAATCGATCTGATGACCCCTTGATTTAGCAATTCCTGCACCTGTTTCTTGATCTCCTCCATCTCTATAGAAGCCATACATGCCAATATTTGATAAAGGAGTATCCTGTTGTAAATGGATCTCATGTTGGATCCTGTTTTCGGGGAAATCATCTCGGTTCCTAAAACAATCCATCATAGTTAGAAATAATTTCAAACAATTCTTTTTTATGACTAGGATCCCAACCTTTGAAAGCGTCAGTCATCTCGACCTCTTTTGCTCTCACTGCCATGAGCATGCACCCTTTACTGAAATTAACCAGTCGTTTAATCTACCCTGCACTTACGAGGTTAGCACTAACTTTCGTATGATATATGCTACCCCGTCCTTCGTGAGGCGGTATTTATTTTGATGCCAAAAGAAAACTTCCTTTCTGTCATATAGATACGGACTTCCCAACATAATTCCACAAATATCCAAAGGCACAACATCTAACTCTACCTCATCAACTAATTTGGAAGCAATAACAAAACTGGCCCTAAACTACTTGGTGACTTGTAATTTTTCTTTATCGTTTACCCAACCAAGTGGGTATGCACTCGAATGAGGCTTAGTTTCGAAGCCTAACTTTTCACTAAGGACTCTGAGATTAAATTTGCTTGGGAACCTGAATCAAACAAAGTTTCCACCTTTGTGTGTTTTATAATAACTCTAATGTGGAATAATTCAATTCTCTTTCGCTCATTATTACAGGCTCATTCAAACAACTAGTACTTGCCAATGAATCAAAATTATTACTAACAAAAGGAGTACCTTTTGCGCCCACAGCGGTGATCAATGTCTCATTCTGAAATCTGATCCAAGGTCCTGCTGCGTTGTTGCCACTGCCTTCTGCTTGACCTTTCCGCTGAATCTCTTTGGTCTCAGCTCCGGATGTAGCCTCCAACAGTGGTCCTTGTCATGACCTTTTCTCTTGCAATGCATGCAAGATGATGTTGCTCCATCCTCTTTCTTGGTTGCAACGGTCTTCTTAGCCTTCCCCTTGCCTCTCTTCTGGAATTTGCCATGCTGAGGGTTGAACGATGTTTTCTTGCCTTGATCATCTCTGTCATTCTTGCCTCGGCTTTCAAGATGAATCGCCTTTACGCTGGCCACATCAATCGTAGTAGGCTCGAACAATAACAGTGAGTGTCTGATGTAACTATGTAGCACACCAACATACTTAGTTACAGTCTCGGGCGAATCTAATGAGATGCTCAAATTCAATGCTTGTTTTCGAAATTCTTCAGTGAAGCTTTGCACGTTTTGGCCTTTACCTTGCCTTAGATATGGTTATCCCGTTTGTGTTCACAATCAACGGAGATGAGGACTAAGCTAGAGCCCTTATCAAAAAGGGGTGTATTTGTGGGCTACAATGATGTCTCAAAGCCCTGTCAAGTCTACATTCCAAGACAGAGGAAGGTGGCCCTGAGTCAATATGTTCTATTTGATGAGAAGAACACTTAGGAGATCTCATAAGAAAAAGCCCACTATGGTAGAGGATTGAAAGCGAGAAGCTCCTAAGGCTGAACAGGGACCAGTAGCACAAGCAGTATGAACACAACCAACAGATTTGGAGAAGTTGGATATTCCTTTGAGCTCTAGCAAGAGGAGGCAGAGATGGGCTGAATAGACCTTGAGAGATACTAAGGAGCATGTGGAGAATCCTAGGAGCATTTTTAGGCAGAGTAGACCACCGACTAGATTTTCTAGTTATTTGGCATTGTCGAGGAACATCAATAAGTCTAAGCCTTCCACTTTTGAAGAGGCTATATATGAGCAGATATGGAGGGATGCCATGGTGGAGTATAGCTCCATCGTGAATAATGATGTGTGGGACATAATGCCAAGACTAGAAGGGAAGTTGGTGGACACTTCTCGATGGATCTATAAGATCAAACATGTAGTTGATGGTATGGATCTATAAGATCAAACATGTAGTTGATGGTAGTGTAGAGAACTACAAAACAATGATTGTAACGAGAGGTTTCTCTTAAAAGGAGGGAGTGGATTACGCGGATACATTCACACCTATCACCAAATATGCATACAATAGGGAAGTTACGTCCATTGCTTAAGAAATGGGGTGGAGGATACATCAAATGGATGCTAAGATTGCTTTCCTCAATGGGGTGATTAAGGAGGAGGTGTATATTAAGCAGCCTCATGGCTTTGAGGTGCATGGAAGAGATCCCACGTGTGCAGGTTGAAAAAGGCTCGTTATGGGCTAAAGCAGGCTCCACGCGCATGGTATGCCCGGATCGATGGACATCTTCTTGATTTGGGCTTCACCAAGAGTGACGTGGATCCCAACTTGTATTATGTACTTGCTCAAGGTGAGTCACTCATCTTGGTACTTTATGTGGAAGAACTTTTCTTGACGAGATCAGAGAAGCTCATAGGGATGTGCAAGGAGGATCTTGCTTCAAAGTTCAAGATGAAGAACATCGGAGGGATTGGAGGTGTGGTAGCAGCCAGGAGAGATATTCATTGGACTAGGCAAGCATGCCAGGGAGATATTGAGGAGGTTCATTATAGAAGATTGTACGCCTATGTCTACATCAATGATCACTAACTTGAAGAAGATAAACGCTTTTGAAGGCGAGTTGGTTGTTGATTTTCTAGTGCTAATTAAACAAGCACAATTTTTTGCAACTAATAATTACTTCCAATGATAGATGATATTACTTTAGCACATTCTAGACTATCATAAGCCAATTACACTCAGAAAATTCAACTGTAAATGCAATAGAAATAGTAAAGATCAAGGTAGAATAGCCATGCACAGTAGACACAAAAATTTTGTCCTGCGAAAACCAAACTTGAGAGAAAACCCAACAACCTTTTGTAAGAGAAATCGATCAATTAAGCAAAAGTATGATTTGTTATTTTTAAGTCAAGCTAGACCAAAATCACAACATTGGTCAAACTTGGACAAACAAGCCAAAAATCGGCCTTCTACAACAATAGATCAACTTGGTCAAAATGCCCATAAATGCTTGGTTAAACTGCCTAGATATGCTCAGTTAAACTGAGCAAAAATGACGATAAACTGCCCAGAAATGCTTGGTTAAGCTGCGATCAAGGTAGAGGAGTCAACGCAGGTCAAAGGGGTCGAGATTTGGCCCGAGGTCAGCTCGGACATGATCAAGTAGCATGTGGTCAATCGTGGTCAAAATGACCAGAAAGACTCAATCAAAGTTGGTCAAACAGAAAAGCCTCAGTCAATGTTGGTCAACTTTGGTCAAATGCTAGTCAAAATTCAGAAATTTGGCTCCTTAGAACTTCAACCTCTTCCTCATATTGCTTCTCACGAGTGAGAGAAAATATGTGAATGATGAGTTTAGTGATGAAATGATGAGATCGAATGCACTTTTATAGTGTTCTTGTGGTGCCCAAGGGGCACATTTCCTTGCTAGGCCAACTTAAACTTTTGGGGTTGACCTAACCAATTTAAAATTTATTTCTACTTTTATTCCTTGAGTCGACTTGTGCAGCTAGGGAATACCTCCCACAGCTACCCAAAAATCAACAACCCCTCTTAGCTAGGGAGGTATTCACCTTGACTTCCTCAGATGTCCACTTTGCTGAAAATTTCTAAATCACAAGAAAGCATTGAATGAAACTACTATGTTTATGTATCCATTCACTTCATGTTCTATCCTAGAACCATGTGAAAAGCATCATGCAAAGGATCTAGTCACCCACTAGCCAAACACCCTTTCGCGATATGGTCAGGTACCCCTTGAACAGGGTAAAAATAAAACTAGTCCTGAGTCACCAACTTACCAAGTCATCACTCAGAACCAGCTCAATTCTCCTTGACCAACAGTGAAACCTTGGGCCAATTTACCATTCCCCCATGTCATCACATGGCACTTAAATGGGGCACTCACTCTACCCACTAGCCATGTAACCCATGGCAATATGGTCAAAACCTTCTGACCTGTTGATTTTCTTAGAGCAATTAGGGTTAGCACAATATTTTTAAAATTCTGATAATTACCTTTGATGTAGATTTTATTTTAAATTATTCCAATATATCATTCAGCAATTATACTTCAAAAATTCAACCATAAAGAGCAATGGATAGTAGAGATAACAACACACAAAAGAAGACAATATTTACCCTAGGAAAACACACCAAAGGGAAAAACCCAGCAGACTTTTCCAATAGAGAAAATTGTCTTGTTCAATGAGAGACACGCCAAGACCTATGGTCAAACTTGGTCTTCTCTTCCAAGTCAAGTCACCCGATCTGATAATGCACTTCGCTCTGCCTATCTAGTCCAAATTTCAGCCCCTTGCAACAGTGGCCCCAGAAAAATGCGAACCAGAGAGAGAGAAATCTACACATGCAAGTTGCAAGAGAGAGAGAAAAGAGATATTTCAACCTCCTCGTTTGTCCTTCTTGTCCTTTGTTTTCTTGCCAAAAAACTGTCTTGGGTGAATGGATGTCTCTTGGTCAGGGTCGACTTGACTTGGAAGGAAGCCATCTTCTCACTTTTGGAACTAAAATTTACATTTCAAAAATTCAAATTTTCATCTTTAAAACGCCGCAATGGGACCTTGACTCAAAATAAATTTTCATTTGACTTAAGCCTTTATAAATATCCTTTATAATGATAAATACAATTACATCAAGTGACCAAATGTACATTATGAAGACCGACCATAGTTACAAATTCAACATGATTGAGGGAGCACTTTGAGCCCTGATGCTATCTTGGCAATTCTCCCTAACCACATTACATGGCACCCAATCAATACCCTTGACCTAGGGAGAATGTTTGCCTTGATGCTACAACATCAACACTCCCTCTCAAGGAGGGAGGCATTCTGAACAACTCCAAGTTTGTCCCTAAAGTATAGAAACTTCATCCTGGACAGAGGCTTTGTGAGAATGTCAGCAACCTACTTGAGCGTAGAAATGTATTGGAGCTTCACTACTCCCTTTTGTACCATGTCTCAAATGTAATGGTACTTGATCTCAATGTGCTTCGACCTGTCATGGAAAACTAGATTTTCTAAATGCTTCACACAGCTTTGATTGTCACAATGTATCACAGTCATCTCCAGCAACTGATCAAACAGTCTTGTGAGTAGCTTTTGAAGCCACGTTGCTTCACAACTTGCCAGACTAGCTGCAATACTGAGTGCGACAGATGTTTGCCTCCTACTCATCCAGGATATCATAGTACAACCCAAATTGAAGCAACATCCCGATGTGCTCTTCCTGTCTTTGGCATTTCCTACCCAATCAAAATCTGTGTATCCCTGTAGTTGTACTGCACGATTTGAGACATATCTCAATCCATAACTGACTATACCACGTAGATATCTCAACACACGTTTTGCCGCAATCTATTGTACATGCCTCGGTTCCACCATGAACTAGCTCAAAGTGTTCACTGTAATGCAGATATCAGGTTTCGTAATAACTAGATACATCAAGGATCCAATCAATTGTCAATACATAGAAGGATCCACCAAATCTGAGTCAAAGTCTCTCAACTTCTTTAAATTGGTCAACATGGGAGTGGATCATAATAATATACTTCCCTTTACCAAGGAAGATCTCACCTGGTGTTATGAATATAATTAATATAAAAATAATAAATCTAAATATAAATAATATTAATTAACTAATAGTTAGTTAGTTAGTAATCAAGAGACATTTCTTAGAGACATGACCATTCATGAAGGGCATATGCCTAAGTATATAAGTGGGCCCTCAATGTAATCATTTCACACATCTTTTGTACATTTCAACAATTATTATATACAATTACTACTTGTCCTACGATGGATACTTACATATTTCAGTTCTTTTGAATTATTCCGTTGCGTATACGAACTTTGTTTGTTACATTGGTATCAAAGCCACGTTCTCCAATTCCGGCCAGTGTCCATTGAAGTTTTCGTCAACGTTGATGTCATGAAATTAAAGTGTTTCGCTATATAGAGCTGGGGCTTCTCCAAATTGCACATCGTTATTGAGGCCCTTGGCCATTTAAAGAGAAAAAAAAAAGGAAGAAAAATATATATTAAAAAAAAAAATGTGGGAAAGAAAAAGAAGAAAAAAAAAAATAAAATATATATATATATATATATAAAGAGAAAAAGGTTAAAAAAATTAAACGAAAAAATATATAAAGAAGAAAAAACAATAAAAAAGGGAATTTAAAAGAACAAGCTAATAAAATATACGTCTTATATATATATATATCAAGTTTTAATAAAAATGACCCGTTTCGATACCGAAACGGCCGAGTTGACCGTTTCGTGCCCTCCGGACTAACTCGGCCCATGGAAACGGATCGTTTGGCCGAGTCAGCCATGACTCGGCCGAGTTAGCTACTCGGCCGAATCATGGCTAACTTGGCCAACTCGGCCGTTTCCGTATTGACTCAGCCGAGTCATGGCTGACTCAGCCAACTCGGCCGTTTCCGTATTGACTCGGCCGAGTCACTCACAGCAACCCGTAACCCAAGTTAAACAGCGATTTATCAATTTTTTTATGAATTTTTTTAGTGTTTGCTGATTGGTTTGGACTCCAAGGTGTTGTGTGAATAAGTTAAACATCATTTGGGGTCCATTTCCCCCTCCCAAACCCTATTTAACACACTCAAGTGCTTTCATTCTCTCACAGCAATCTTGTGCATTTGAGTTAGAGTCTTCTTTGAGAGTTAGTGAGCAGTTCTTGAGCTTGTTTTTGGAGCAGCAGTGAGGAGTCTTGGAGGAGCATTCTAGCTGGAGTGAGGAGCTTCTTGGGCAGCCATTTGGAGCAGCATTGGGGAGCTGATTCTTGGAGCAAGCTTGAGGAGGCAGTTTGTGCCTGGAGGTTTTTTTTCACCTCTATAAACCTGCTTTTGCTTAGTAAATTTTAGGTGCATATTTAGAAAGCTTGGAGAGTGTTTTTTGTCAAAGAAATGAACATTGAATCAATGTTTTTTTTTTTCATTTTCAGATTGTTTGCTTTCATTTCCTAGTCAAAAAATGGCACCTAGAGCAAGAGATCCTGCTTGCCATATGTTGAAATGGTTGATAGTCAAATGCAATGCAAATTTTGCCATAGGAAAATTAAGGAAGGTCCTGGGGGCATTAATAGGCTGAAACAACACTTGGCAGGGATTAGAGGCCAAATTACCCCATGTACCTCACCAGAAATTGGGGAGATTAGGAAGCAATTGTTGGCCAGCTTTGAGAAATTTAAAGAAGATAAGGCTAGGCAAAGAGACATAGAGGCTGAAATTGGGAGGAAGAGGGAGATACAAAAAATGATAGCTACCAACCCACATTACGATTTTGAGGGCTCTTCCTCTATCCCTCAAAATGATACATCCAACCCTTTCTGATATGTTCCTCCCTCTTTTGGTTATGTTCAAGATAAGGGAAAGGGTAGAATGAAAAAGGGTGATGTGACTATCAAAAGTTATTTCACTCCCTCCTCTCCATCAGATGCACATGGTCCTGAAGTTAGTAAAACTCAAATGCAACCCACTTTAGATGACCATTGGAAGAAAGAATTGAGGGAGACTGCTTGTGAGTACACAACTAGATGGTGGTATGATGTTGATATCCCCTTTAATGTTGCTCGTTCACCATATTATGAGCCTATGTTTGATGCCATACATGCTGCTGGAAAAGGCTTCAAAGACCCTACTATGCATGAGCTAAGGGGGTTTCGTTTGCAGAAAGAAATTCAATCCATTAATGAGTATTTGCAAGAGTTCAAGGACTCATGGGCAAGAACAGGGTGTACCATCATGTCAAATGGATGGACTGATCAAAGAAACTGTACCATCATAAACTTTCTTGTCTTCTTCCCATGGGGAACCATGTTTTTAAAATCAGTTGATGCATCTGATAATGTAAAAGATGGCCGCTTGTTGTTTCAGCTATTGGATCAGGTTGTTGAAGAGGTGGGGGTGGTTAATGTTGTTCAAATCATCACAGATAATGCCTCTAACTATGTTCTTGCCGGTAAACTGTTAGAGGAAAAACACAAGACCATCTTTTGGACCCCATGTGCTGCACATTGCATAGACCTGATGCTTGAGGATATTGGAAAAATAGATTGGGTCAAAAACACTATAGATCAGGCCAAAAGCATAACAAAATTTATCTACAATCATACATTGATTTTGAGCCTCATGAGGAAACACACTGGGGGCAAGGATATTATTAGGCCTGCCATCACTAGATTTGCTACACATTTTTTGACATTGCAATCTATGCTTTCCCAACATAGAAACTTGCAAAAGATGTTTTCCAGTGATGAATGGAATCAAAACAATTGGTCTAACAAACCGGAAGGCAAAGAACAGAAAAGGAAAGTCTATGAAGAAAGTTTTTGGAGAAAGGCATCAGAGATAGTGAAGCTTGTTGAGCCACTAGTTAAGGTGTTGCGGTTGGTGGATGGGGAAAAGTTGGCTATGGGCTTCATTTATGAGGCTATGGAACAAGCAAAGGAGCAAATAAAGACAGTATACAAGGATAGAGTGGCAAAGTATGGCCCATTTGGGCAATCATTGATGAAAGATGGAACAATCAACTCCATCGCCCTATACATGCAGCTGAGTATTTTTTGAACCCACGGTATCATTATAAATTTAAGGAGTCAGGAGCTTTGAGGGGGGAGGTCAGAGATGCACTAATTGATTGCATTGATCGCATGATCCCATTGGAGTCTGATCAGCTGGAGATACACCGACAGGTCACAACCTTCAGCAATGCCTCAGATACCTTTGGGAAGAACCTAGCAAAGATTGCAAGAGAAGCAGATGAGCCAGGTAAGCAAAAATTTCAATTTTCAAATTCTTAATAGTTTTACTTTTTTTTTAAATTGTTAAATCGTTTATAATTTGAAAGTTAGATATAATTTGTAATTTTGTTGAGCTAACTCATTACACTCCTATGTTTTTTTCAGCACAATGGTGGGAGGCCTTTGGTGGCCATTGTCCTGAATTGCAAAGGTTTGCAATTCGTATTTTGAGTCAAACTTGCAGTGCATCTGGGTGTGAGCGCAATTGGTCTGTCTTTGAGAGGATTCACACAAAGAAGAGAAACCGTTTGGATCAAAAACAGTTAAATGATCTAGTTTATGTCCAATACAACCTCCGACTCAGACGAAACCAATTGCAGAACAAAAGACCTGATTCAGAACCCATTGTGTTGGAAGACATTGATCCAACATCAGATTGGGTAGTGGAGAGTCGTCCAGCAGAGTTTGATCCTGATGAGGATCTTGATTTAGATTTAGATATCGAGACATCAGTTGATCTTCAACATGTTGTTCAGTTGAATGCAAATCCCAATCCACCAGCCTCAGTCTCACAGCCAGCAAGGACTCCAGTTGTAGGTGCTTCCTCTGCTTAGCCACGACAGAAGCGCAGCCGAATATCTACTCTATCTCAGCTTGCATCTGCTGCAGTTACACAGCCTGCTAGTGGTACCACTTCTACAGCTGAAGTTGAAGATGATGATGATGATGAGGAGGAGGAGTCATGGGGTCCCCTGTCTGACTCTGATGATGATCCAGAGATTGATCAACATGATCTTGGCTCCTCTCGCAGCAACTACTAGCCAGTAGTACTAGTACTGGAGTCTGGACTCTGGTCACAATTTACTTTTGTTGTAGAGGCCATTTCTAGCCTCCTTGGTTATGTATTTTTTGTTTTCAGTCTTTGATCACGTATGGCAGTTGACTATGTATTGCCATTGGGTACCATTTTGATATAATGGATTGGTTCATGAGCCTACTTTGATCATATGTTGTCTTCCATCTGTATTATAATGTTGTGTGTTTGGAAACATGAATGAAAATATTTAAAATTATGTTTAAAATCTTTAAAATTATGTTTTTTTATTAAAAAAATACATTTTATCTTTTTTACAACGACCGAGTCATTGAAATCGAGTCGGCCGAGTCATTACCGTTTCAGAGTCGGAGTCGGAGTCGATCCTCGGCCGAGTCGGAGTCGAAGTCGGAGTTTTAAAAACTATGATATATATATAAGTTTGAAAATAAAATTTATATTTAAAAAACAATAAAAAAGGAAAAAAAAGTTATATTAAAAAATAAAATAAAAAATAATAATAATTATATTAAGAAAAAAAGGATTGACTTAGTTGCATCTCTATCATCTGCATGCTCCATTGAAGTTTTGTGACTAGCAAACCACCACCCTTTGCAGACAGTTGATTGTCACCTCTCACTGTCGACCGACCACCTACAACAAACACCGTCCAAAATAGAGCTGCCCAACCACAATGCCGCTCTACGTCGAAATCTAGCCGCAACAACCGGTTGACTTTGTACTCTATAATCGATGCTCTGCCACCTGCATAGCAAAACCAACGTTCTTCACCCCTTTCAACCTTGTCATTACCATTGCAGCCACCGAAACTTCTGACATTGTCACTTGCAACACCATCCAATTCCCGCAGACCCACAGTACGTGTATCCGCCCTTTGTTGCCTCTGCCCACACCCATCAAACTGTGTCCTCGCCGCTATCCACATTCATGTTGTCGGCCCGATCCCCTGTTCACCCCAACCACATTCCATTGAGCGTCCCAATCTTCTGACACCCCTGTCCCTCCTACTCCCTCCGTCATCATTTATTCTGCATCAAATCCTGTCACCACCTCCTGACCGGTTATTTCCTTCGAGTCATCTTGTCCCCTCCCAACCGGCATACAGTTTCATGGTCATTTGCCTTCCATAGTTAAACATATATATGCATGTCATACAATTTGATTATTAATAGTTATTATTGTTATATATGTTCATTATATATATAATAACTATTTAATCAATTTATTTTATTAACATAATAATTATTATTAATTATTATTACATTGTATATATAATAATAAGAAAATTACTAAAAAAATATATCAAAAAAAAGAACCTTATTATATTTTGAAGAAGTGGGTCACTCACTCAAAATATATAAACTTTTACCAAGGTCAATCATTCAAGTAAAAGGAAGAATGGAGTCTAATTAGAAGATGAATGAAGGAGCTATGGAATCCATACATAATTCTATCTTTTGGACTAAATCTCCATTATGTCTAAACGAAATTGGATATACATATATTCAAAAAAAAATGCAATTTAAGTTGTCCAGCGTGTGGAATATTATTTAATATAGACGAGCATCAAAGTAACACACGGACACAAATAAAAAGATTAGAGAAAGAATTCGCAGAGCTTGAAAAAAAACCAAAACGTCGGAAAAGAAATATAAAGATCTTGGAGACATGTTTTACAATAAGTCAAAAGAAAAAGACAAGAAAATTTTGCACCTAAGGAACCATTAAAGCAATAAAATGAAAGTTTAAGAAGAATTCAACAACAATCTATCGAAGAAGGAGGAAGAAAATTTGCACTTAAAGCCCCTTAACCAATGGTTATTAGAACAAATCAAAAATTTAAAAGATGGGGAAAATACTAAAAATAAAGCCAACAATCCAAAAAGCGAAGAGCTTTCGCGTCGAAGGAATCATAACCAAAATCTCCTTATGCAAATAAAGAAGCTTAAAAGTGACAAGAAGCCCCTAAATAACAAGCTAGAACAACTTCAAGAAGAAGTATTGGAGTCTCCAGTCATTGAAATCCAAGTTGAAGATAAAGGAATTATATCGATCCAGTCAATATCACAACTCAAGAAGAAGAGAAACCTATAAAGTTAAAACAAATTCAGATATTGCAGTTCAAACAATGGAAATTCCAAGTGATGATTCAATAGCCAACTCAACAACTACAGGAAATGACCACACATACGATAAGGGAAAGTCCAACCAGAAGAACTCCTTATCAACATCTGAATCACAAGAGCCGCCAACTAAGTCAATCTACATAATTGAACCATTCAGAATGGAAACAACAGAGTTATGTTCCAAGGAATGTTGAAGTTTGCAGAATCTAGTCCTATGATGACAATTCATTAGAAATTCCCAATGATCGAAGGATCCCACAAAAGATTAATCTAGGATGGTTAGATCCATTCTCAATTAGACAATTTTGTTTATCACTCAGAGGATCATATCATCTTGTATCAACGAAGATGAAAGTTCCGAGACAAGAAGATATTCGAAACGAGAAAAGATACGGCCCTTTCATCAGTAAGCTTTAAGGGCAAAGCTTTTTCAAGAGAGGGGCAATGTTATGAATATAATTCATATAAAAATAATAAATGTAAATATAAATATATTAATAGTAATTAAAAATTAATTAACTAATAATTAATTAGTTAGTAATCAAGAGACATGTCTTAGAGACATAACCATTCATGAAAGGACACTTGCCTAGGTATATAAGCGGGCCCTCATTCTAATCATTTCACACATTTTTTGTACATTTCAACAATTATTATATACAATTACTACTTGTCCTATGATGGATACTTCCATATTTCAATTCTTCTGACATATTCTGGTACATTTATGAACTTTGTTTGTTACACCTGGCTTTTGCCACTCTTCTAATCCCAAGTAGTCATGTATAAAGCCTAGATCCTTCATCTCAAACTCAGAGGTCAACTCCCTCTTATATTGATTAATGAGATTTTTTGCTCTTGTCAAAAACAAACCATCAACATAAAACAACAAGATCGCAGGCTCACCTTTAACAACCTTGTAGTAAAGATTTGGATCGGCATCAATCTTGATGAAGCCAAAACTCACCAGGGATTCATCACTACAAGAATACTACGCCCAAGGTGCCCACTTGAGTCTGTACAAAGCCTTCTTCAATCTATAAACATGACACTCCCTCTCATGTACCTCAAAGCCCTGAGGTTGTTTTATGTACGCTTCTTCCTCAAATACTCCATTGATAAAAGCAGTCTTCACATCCATCTGATGTAACCTCCAAGACATAACAGAAGCAATAGAAAGAATAGTTCTAATAGAAGTGTACATGGCGACTAGAGCAAATGTCTCTTCATAGTCCTCTCCCTCTTTCTAGGAGAACCCTCTTGCCATGTCTTTTTTTTGTACTTCTCTATGTTGCCATCTACCGCATGCTTGATCTTGTACATCCACTTGGAAGTCATCATTGACTTCCCCTCAAGTCTCGACACAATTTCCCATGCATCATTTTTCATGATGGACTGATATCCCTCCATCATGGCATCCTTCCAAATTTATTGGTCTGCTGCCTCCTAATAGTTAGATGGCTTAGTATCAAATGATGTGACTCATCAGTGCTGCATATCCTAAATACTTCTTAGGAAGTTTACTTTCCCAGAAAGTTCCATGGGGAGTTACATGTCCCTCTGCATCCTGCAATGTACTTCGAAGCCATGTCAGCCTTGTCTTAGACTTTGGAACAATGGCCCTAAGTGGGTCCACTGGCTCAATGGGCCCTTTTGGCTCTTCCTAATGATCTAAAGGATGTTCCACACGCACAAAACCTAAACCCACATCCTTGAGAGCCTCTTGCTCCTCATCATCAATATCCATGTGAGATCCTTTGGATTTCCAATAGGTTGCATCCTCATCAAAGCTAACATCTCAACAGATCTCAACCTATCGTTGTCATGGAACATAGATCTTGTACGCCTTTGATGTCTCACTATATCCCACATATGTTCCCTTCTTCCCAAAAGGCTCCAGCTTCATCCTCTTCTCCTTGGGTACATGAATGTAGACTGGACAACCAAAGATCCCAAAATGCCCGACCTTTGGTTTCTCACTTATGAAAGCCTCTTCAGGAGTCTTATTCCCCAAAATCTAGATAGCACTTCTTAACTAAACATAAACTACCATTTTGGATGCCACTCCTCATAAGAACTCGGGTAAATCCTAATCATGAATCATTGCTTAGTAACCTCCACAATGGATTTGTTCTTCCTTTTGGCAACCCCATTCTGTTGAGGGTTGTAAGGAACTATTAACTCCCTCTTAATCCCTACTTCCTTGCAGAAGGCAATCAGACCCTTGGAAGTATACTCTCCTCCATTATTTGACCTCATAACCTTGATCTTCTTCCCTGTCAAGTTATCTACCTGAACCTTGAACTCTTGGAACCTGTTGAAGACCTCATCCTTTGTCTTCATGAAGTAGAACCATCTTTCCTATGACAAATCAGCAATGATGTCACATAGTACAAGAAACCACCCAAATCAGGCTCTTGGAAGTATACTCTCCTCCATTATTTGACCTCATAACCTTGATCTTCTTCCCTGTCAAGTTATCTACCTGAACCTTGAACTCTTGGAACCTGTTGAAGACCTCATCCTTTGTCTTCATGAAGTAGATCCATTTTTTCTAAGACAAATCAGCAATGATGTCACATAGTACAAGAAACCACCCAAAGATGATATTGTCATTGATTTGCATACATATGAATGTATTATATCTGAGATCCCCTTGGACCTACTAACACTACTTGAAAAAGATCCCTTGACATTCTTGTCAAGTGCACAACCCTTGCAAACTCTTTCATGCTCTAGTTGGAGCTCTGGAAGACCTCTAACCATATTCCTCAATGTTGGCAAAGCTTTGTAGTGTATGTGAGCAAATCTTCAATCCTATAACTCACATAGATTGGTGTTACCATGTACCAATGCTTGAGTTGATCGTACTAGAACTGTGCACAAGCCTCCCTCTCGATCACTAGTCACCTTTGCAGAATCTATGCTTGAGCCCTTATTCCATACAAGGACTTGCCCATCAAAAATGCCAAACTCTATACCCTTTTTCCTCCAAGAATGAGGTAGAGATCATGTTCTATTCCAAACCTAGTAAATACAACACATCATTTGTATGAATATTGCCTCTTAACTCCAACTGGAAAGATGTTGACCAACACCTTTACTGCATACTTGGTATTGTCACCAATTTCCACTTTCTATGTTGACTTCCTCTCTACCAATTCTATAGGACTACCATAGTTACTTGTCATATGTTTGGAGGCACCACTATCCACTAACCAAATATCAATGTGATCTGCAATAGTGCCTATAAGGGCAAAAACGAAAAGATAATATGTATCATCTATACTTTCATTCTTGGATCTCTTCTAATTTGGATGCTCATTGACATCAAGGTCTACTGTTGAAGCATGTTGCTTCCCTTTCTCTTCCAATAATTCTTCCCTTCAGGACACTTGTTTTTATAGTGACCAAACTTGTGACAACCAAAACAATGAATCTTTGACATATCCTTCTTCTTCTATTCTTGAACAGGTGCAAGTCTTCTACCTGTGTTTCTTTTATGAAATTTTCCAAAATTTCTTCTTCCTTTACCATTCTTCGTATGGGCTACAAATGCTTGGGACTCGCCATATTGAGGTCTTTGAATCTTCCCATTTGATAATAGCTGATTAAAATTTGGAATTTCTGGTCCACCACAAATGCTTGATACAAATGAATCCCATGAATTCGGAAACCCATTAAGAGTCATAGTCACAAGTTTTGATTCATCAATATTTTCTCCAATGGCCTTGAGTTGATCTCTCAACTAAGAGATCCTCATGATCTAGGAAGCCATAATATCTGATCTAGACATTTGAATATCACGAAGTTGACTCCTCAAAGCCATTTTCTGACCAATGTTGTTGACTGCATACAGCCCTACTAGGGCATCATATATTTGCTTTGAAATCTTCAACCAAGAAACAAATGGAATCAAATGATCTTTGATTGGTTCAACAAGAATCCTCTTGGCCTTAGTTTCCATCTTCATGTGTTTCGTCATTCCCTCATCATCTTAAGGTTCAGTAATCCTGCCTTCCACATGTTGGCATTATGTTTCTGGTATGGTTATATGTTACAGATGTTGTACTTGATGGCAACACCCATGGCATGGCTCTGAATATGATGAGAATTAAGAAGTACGCAGGAGAAAAGTTCACGGAATTTTATGCAGAGAAAAGTTTATAAAAGTTTATTTCATGTGGAGAAAAGTTCACGGAATTTTATGCACAGAAAAGTTTATTTCATGTGGGAAAACTTACCTTTGGTCCATGGTAGTTAGTCCTTGGAATTTGAACCTATGGTTTTTGGACCATGGCATCTCGACAGACGTGTTGATCCCTGTATTGAGTTGATGGTATTGGTTTGTTATGGTTTTGGCCCGTGGTATTGGTCCATGATTTGAGGAAGAGCTTGCCTATATAAAGCAAAGGAGATCATTTGGCTTGGGTATGCTTTTGGGTTGAATATCTTAAGATCTGAAATATTGAGTTATTGTTTCAAAAGCTCGATCTATATGAAAGTGAAGTGGAAAGCGAATCTGCGAAGGGTGATCTCTCGAGCGCTGCAGCTGCGGAAGTGCGGAGGCGCCGCAGGAGAGGCCGCAAGAGGCGCCGCAGGAGACGCCGCAGGAGGCGCCGCAGGAGACGCCGCAGAAGGTGTTCTGGGTTTAGTTTTCTGTTATTGTAGGGGGTTGTAGCTCCCTTCCAGGAGAGACTGGAAAACGAGAGAGAGTTGTAGCTCTCTGCAGGTTGCAGCCTGCATACTGGAAAAGAACTGCACCAGTACAAGACCATTGTAAAAGGAGTTTCTAATTTGAAAGAAGATAGAGACATATTGCAGCAGGTGGTTTTCACCCACATTGGGTTTCCACCTTATATCTGGTATTCTTTGATGTGACTGTCTGTTTTTCTTGTTCATGCTCATTGTTTTATGGTACTGATATGCAAAAATAATTCAAAGTATAAATAAGGAAGAATTGTTAAAAGGACTAGATACTACTGATTCACCACCCCTCTCAGTATTATTTTCAACAATTGGTATCAGAGCAGGTCCTTCTAAAGAAGCTTGATCGCTTGAAGGAAGATATTTCATCATGAGCAACTACGAGAGGGAAGCATCTATCAGGCCACCGGTTTTTTGATGGGTACAGAAGTTTGGGACATTGTAGAGATAGGCTATGCTTTTCCTTCAACTACTCCTACAGATGCAGATGAGAAAAAGAAGTATGAAACAAATGAAAAAGTAGTCAGTACCCTATTAGGATGTATATCCCAATCGGAATTCGTGAAGGTAATGCACTATAAATCCGCAAAAGAAATATGGGACAAAATTGTCACAAGCTATGAAGGAGATGAACAGGTAAAGCGTGCCAAACTTCAAACTCTCAGGATTCAGTATGGGACTCTCAAGATGTATAATGATGAAAGTGTGGCTAACTATTTCCTTCGGGTAGATGAAGTTGTTAATTGTATGAAAAATTTGGGTGAAGAAATAAAAGA
>APFE030195804.1:0-25947 GCA_000404065.3 Pinus taeda | reverse complement strand
TTTAAAACTTTCTTGTCATTATTTTTATCATTACTTCCACCTCAATTGTAAACTGCAGGGACAAAGGACAAAGCATTATGCAAGGCGGTATGCAGAAAACTATGAGGAAAGGCAGTACTTCAATGTCCATTTCGGAAGGCACACTTAATCCACTCAAGGAAGAGAAAGAGCCGCAAAACCCTTCTAAGGCATCCATCACAGATTTCCCATATACAACCATGGTTGAATGGGTACTGAACGATGCTGATACCAGAAACAGACAGTTTAATGCTCAAGGGCAAGAGCTCACGGAATTGCTATTTTTACAAATTTTCAGCTTTATATTCGATAAGAGAAAAAGGCGCAAGAGGCGAAAAATGCATCAGGGAAGCTCGGATCAAGAAACAGAGGTAGTTTCCGATGCGCGATTAGAACTTAGCACTAATCACACATCGCTAAGAAAACTTGCTCGAAAAGGAAGGCTCCTATTTACTCAGTCACTTGCAAGCCCCGAAAATTGCAAGAAAGCAACAAAAAAAATGGAATCAGAAAACTAAAGGAAAAGCAGAAGCAGTCCAAGGGTTAACCAAGTTGAAATGGGATTATTACCAGGCATACATGGTAATGCCACATAGTCATTAGATGAATCTCAAGTATATCATCGATTTCGCTAAGAAGATAGTGCTAGCTCTTGCCGATTCTATTTGCTTATCTCAACCAAAGACGGAAGGCAGTCAGCCGAATCCACTCAGGAAAACACTGAATACTTGCGATGTTAAGGAGTAAATTTAGAAATAGTTAGATATTAGATTTAATTTTAGAAATAGTTTTTCTTAGAAAGAGGATGGTCATTTAAACCGAATCCTCAATTTCTGTAAATAAGTTATTTAGTTAGTAGTATTTAAACCCTTCTCATGCATTTAGAGAAGGGTCTAGAAATTATCAAAAACTTGCCAGAACATGCACTTTTGCACCCTTAGAGGAGGTTTTGGTGAATGAATGGAACAGGGTTTATTTGATATTTGCATTTGATATCTGCTACTGATGTTGCACTTCTGTACTCTTAGCAGATGTCAAATCAAGGAGAGATAAATCAATTGTCGCTTGAAGCTCATGAGTAGGATTAGTTATAAATGGTACTTTTATCTCTTAACCATTTATGCTTATGCGTTAAAGTGATATTCAGTTTTCAGTTGTTTATACGTTACAGCATGGATGCCTGAGTTATCATTTAGCACTTTTGTATGGTGATAACTATGTGTTTATGTTTAGTGTATGGATAACTCATTTATGCGATAAGTTTTTCACAACTATTTCATCTAACTTCTTATACGAAGTAGTTCATCTTTATTGAATTCTTTTCTTATAATAGATGAATGATCTTTATTACCAGTTATTGTTTGAAATATTTTTAGATCACATAGAAGAAAGATCACACCCTGGGTTAGCATAAATTTTGATGTTTTTCTGTTTATTAGAATACAATAGCATAGCATTAGACTAGAATTAGGATAGAAGTATTCCATTTAGAATAGAAATACCCATCTTTCACACACACACACACACACACACTAAATTGGGAAACTAGTCCCATATCCCCAGTCAGACCCGCTATACCAAACGGATAAGGAGCTGCCAACCAAGGTTCGGACCGGGCAGGTATCCCCCTTGTTGTTGACCCGAGTTTCGGGGCCCTCAACATATTTGGCGCTAGAAGGAGGGCATTAACTATGAATGGCAAGTAAATCCAAATCAAAATACCATTCTGAGAGTAAATCGCCCTCACCATCTCCTTCGACTTCTCCATTACACCTAAATCCAGAATTAGAAGTCGCCAGAGTATCAACCGCTGCCACAAATCCTGACTTTTCAGAACAATCTGTTATTGAACCTCCTGAAGTCAAATATCTCATTGACAAACTTCAGCGATTTTCCATTTCCCCTCAAAGATCTGATAAATCTCAGGGCAGCGTGACTTCGGAGTATAACCCTGCTCATCCCCTGACCAAATTAAAGAGTGAAAATTTTGGTGTTCAGCCAACCGAATTACCTCTTCCCAAAAGGAAATGAGCAAGGAAGTCACCTAAAGGGTCCGACAACAGGACTCTTTCATCATCATCCATCTCAACCTCTCCACCGTGAAGTCAACCATCCACTCCTCCACTCCAGACCATTATCAATCCACCCAGTGGAATCCCTACAACTCCTCCTCAATCATCTGCGATCATAATAACCTCATCTTCCCAACCACAGGGATCAACTTCTACAAATCCCCCTGTTAGTAGTTCAGCAATGGCCCAGTCTCCATGGAACAATCCTGGGGCAGTCTTAATGCCTGCACCTTGAGTCAAATACTGACCCATCCTGAGAAATGGCTGCCTAAGTTCAATCCCGAGGCAGGCATGCTAGCAGAAGAGAACATAAACAACTTTATGCTATCCATTAACTTCAATGGGGTTACTAATGAAGATGTTGTTGTTCAAATGTTTCCTTATACTCTGTAAGGAACAGCCGAATCGTGGTATTTCTCATTACCCTCTGGATCTATTACCAGTTGGGACATCTTCCAGGACCAATTCCTAACCAAGTTTGGTGACGATAGGTCTACGACAACGTTAATCAATGACCTATCCAACCTTAGGGTGGAATCTAGAGAGCCTATCAAAGACCTCAATCTACGTTTCAATAAAATTCTAAACAAAATTCCTATTGCTTCCCAGCCCAGCGAAGAAGTGTGATGTGAATGGTATATCACTACATTACCATCAAACATAGCAATCTTCGTTGACGGAGTGAATAAAACAACCCTAGCCGAAAACATGAAAGAATCCATAGCAGTAGAGAAACGTATAATAGCCTTAGAGAAAAAATCTGTGATAGAAGAACGTAAATTGAAGAAGGACACCTTCAAAGAGGAGTCCAAGAAGAAACAAGCAAAAGATCCATTCGATTTGGAGGGATTGCAAAAATTTTTGAAGACCATGTCCAATGAAATGGTCGACATAAAAAAGAAAGTAGCAGAGACTTCTTCAAAAAAGCACTACAGAGCTTTTAAAAGAGGCCCGTCAATGGATTCAAGACCACCCAATGCTATAACAAGTGCTGAATCCGAGGAAGAGGAAGAGGAAATTGCCACTGAAGGGCAAACCGATGATGAAGAAGTTGTAGAATTAGAAGGAATGTGGGATTTCATCCTCCCACAAGAGGAAGATCAAGAAGTATTCCCAGTTAACACATGAAGTAGAAATCAGCTTGATCCTCCCCAAATTACCCCAAAACCAAAGAGCGTTAGCTCTGCAACAAAGGATAAAGTCGCAACAAAGAAAACGACATCTAAAGCCACTCAGACTAGCCCAGTCCAAACCGATTCACCTACTCCACCTAAAACGTTGATCGTTTCAGATGAAATGGAGTACAATATTATAGAAGACATGAAAAAGACTAGGGCCAATGTTACTCTGTATGAATTGAGCAAGCTAAAGCATCAACAAAAGATAATGATGAAATAATTACATGCTGTACCAGTTGCACCTTTGCCTGCCACTGTAAATTCTCAAGCTTCTCAGAACATGGGAAGACCTCCAACTAATACGACTAACAAGATTGATCCAAATGACATCACTTTAATTGGAGGAAGATCGAGATCTCATACTCCCCATTTTCTCCTTACTTATGAATTTTTTAACAAAAATGTACATAATTGTTTAGTGGATTTAGGTGCTTCATCGAATATTTTACCAAAGTCCATATGCACCAAATTAAACATTCAACCACAGAAATCCGTTGTTCGCATAGTTCAGCTGGATCGGTCTCAAGTCAAATTCATTGGTGAACTAAATTAAGTAACCATAAGGTTGTCATCCAACCCAAAGGTATGTCAAGTTATTGACATTTTAGTCGTTGATATCCCTGAATTTTATGGTTTAATTCTTAGCAGGGATTGGTCAGAAAAACTGCATGGATACTTCGCAACTGACTGGTCGCACATGTGGCTGCCTTACAATGGTAAGCCAAATCAAATAAAATTTGAACTATAATTACATCAGAAGTACATAGTAACGGAATTAGAGGCAGAAAATGAACCAATAGCATATAACAATAGCATAATTGGCAATTACTCAGTGGATTCTTTTCTCAGAAATTTTAATGCTCATATGTCACCTTATTTAGAACATTCTGTTTTTTCCCAAGTCAAAAAATTTTCCCAAACAAATAGTTCAAAATGTATCAATTTTTTAGATAGACCTATAAATAAATCTTTGTTTTGGAAATTATTTTTTGATGGTTCTAAATCTAACGAAGGAGCAGGAGCAGGATGCGTGCTAATTAGTCCAGAAGGAGATAAAATCATGTTAACATGCAGGCTCGAATTTGATTGTACCAACAATACAGCTGAATATGAGGCTTTAGTCCAAGGTTTGTACAAAGAAATCGGGCTAGACATAAAGCACCTCCAAGTCTTCGGAGACTGAAATTGTAGTCAGACAGGTACGAAATACTATACATTGCTTATCAGGTCATTTAAAACACTATCAATCTTTAGTTCAAAATTTGACTAAGCATTTTATAGCATTCAATATTTCATCAATTCCCAGACTCCAGAATGCAAGTGCTGACCTTTTAGCTAACGTAGCTTCTAAGCTCATTCCTTCAGAAGATTTTAGTCTAGATAGATTTTCAATATAATTAATCTTTAGACCTTCTATTCCTGACATCATAAATTGAAGAATATTCAACGACGATCCTGATATCGTAAATTTCCTTACTTCTGAAGGATCCTACTCCAACCAAATAATTGACGAAGATCAAAATGATCGACAATTACAACAAGATAGCACTAACAATGCTATTCCTAAATCAGTGGTCAAGTTAGAAGACCTGTACGATTTGAAAGATCGGTTTAAAAGGTCTACCAATTCGAAGCTCCAAAGTTCAACTTTGAATTACGAATTAGTAAACTTAGGAACCGATGCCAAACCCCAAAACATAAATCTAGGCCTTGACCTAGCCCCTGAAGAAAAACTAGCATATATTCGTCTTTTGAGACAATACAAAAACGTTTTTTCTTGGAACTATGATGAACTCAAAACATACGACACTTCTATCATCCAACATACTATTCCAATGACCGATAATGAAAAACCTGTCCAACAAAATTTGAGAAAGATCCATCCCAACTTAGAAAATCAGATAAAAACTGAACTCAATAAGCTGTTGAAAGCCAAGATAGAGTTTCTCGTCAGACATTCTAAATGGGTCTCCAATATGGTACCTGTTAGAAAGAAAAACGAAGATATTAGAATTTGTATTGACTTTTGAAATCTTAACAAGGCCTGTCAAAAAGACAATTTTCCTTTACCACCTATGGAGTAGATATTGCAGGAAATGGCGGGCTTAGAATTAATGTCCTTCTTGGATGGATTTTCAGGATACAATCAAGTGTTGGTACATCTTGATGATCAATTGAAAACCACATTTAGAACTAAATGGGGCACATATGCATATCGAAAGATGCCGTTTGGCTTGATTAATGTTGGTGCTACATTCCAAAGAGCCATGGACATTGCATTTAAAGGTCTAGTTAATAAATTTGTAGTAATTTATTTGGATGATATAACCGTGTACTCCAAAAAACGAAGCGACCATCTCAAAGACTTGAAATAAATCTTCCAACGATGTTTAAGGTACGGAATTTCACTTAACCCAAAGAAATCTTTTTTCACATTAAGTGAAGGGAAACTTCTAGGATTCATAGTGTTAAGATCTGGAATTCACATTGATTCTGACAGAATCAAAGAAATTTCTGAAATATCCCTACCTCATAACAAAAAATCCATGCAATCTTTCCTTGGTCAAATCAATTTTGTAAAGAGATTTGTTCTAGATTTTTCACGAATCGTATCTCCTTTACAAACCATGATAAAAAATAACTCTAATTTTAAATGGGGCCAAGATGAACATGAAGCGTTCAACCTGATCAAACAGGCTATTATTAATGCTCCATCTTTAGCAACTTCGAATTTTTCAGAGCCTTTTATTTTATACACATTTGCCTCAGATAGGTCATATGCTGCGATACTCACTCAAACGAATCAAGAAAAGGCAGAAGCACCAATTGCTTTTTTCAGTTCGAATTTGCAGGGTGCTAAATTAAATTACTCAGATGTGGAGAAACAGGCTTATGCTATTTTCAAAGTGATCAAATACTTTAGACCTTTTCTACTCAAAACTCATACCAAAATTATAGTACCGTTTCCAGCGGTAAGGAATCTTCTAGTACAAAAGTATGTGGGTTAGAAGAGGGCCAATTGGGCAACTGCCTTACAAGAATATGACATAGAAATTAAACCAGCAAACATTGTAAGAGGTCAAGGCTTTTGCAAAATGCTAGCTGGAGCGTCGCAAATCTCTGAAATTCCATCTGTAGAGGTACGAGTGTGCGAGGTAAGCCTAAACGATGAAGAATCATTATACGTTGATATCATTTATTATCTTAAAAATGGATATGCTCCTTCATACCTTGATCATACTAAGAAAAGAGCTCTAAGGTTGAAAGCCAAACAATATCAGCTCATAAATGATATTCTTTTTAGAATGAATTATGATTTTGTTCTCCATATGTCTTGAGAAATCTGAAGCTGATAAAGTTTTGCAGGAACTCCACGATGGTCCAGCAGGCAGACACTATGCTGGAGATGCTACTGCACATAAAATCTTGCGCGTAGGATATTACTGGCCCACGTTATTCAAAGACTCGTACAGTTACGTGAGAAAATGTCAAGTCTTCCAAACTACTACATGGAGACAAAAGAAGTCATCCTTACCACTACAACCAGTTAACATCGACCAACCTTTCAGTCAGTGGGGATTGGACATAATAGGTGAGATCGTTCCTCACTCTTCCAAGCATCATAGATATATCCTTACAGCAACAGATTATTTTACTAAGTGGGTAGAAGCAGTTCCACTCAAGACGGCTAATGCTGAAAATATCATTGAGTTCATAGATCAATTTATAATCAACAGGTTTGGATTACCTTCTTCTTTAATGTTCGATAATGCATCATACCTTTTTGGAAATGCAATGACTAAATTTGCACTTAAAAGAGGATTCAAACTTAAATATTCGGCCAATTATTATCCACAGGGCAATGGGTTAGCCGAGTCTACAAATAAAAACCTAATCATGATTATCAAAAGAATAGTAGACCAAAATCATAAAAATTGGCATAAATCCTTAATATATGCTTTATGGGCAGACCGAATAACAAAAAAATCTTCCATCAGCACTTCTCCCTTTAATTTAGTTTATGGGAGAGAAGTGGTTCTTCCTACTCATTTAGCAATTCCTTCTTTGTCTCTAGTTCAATACATTGATGAAATACCAACTTCCTCGTTACACATAAGATAGATGGAAATAATCAAATTAGAAGAACAGCAAGAACAAGGTAAGAAAATGCATGCTCATCATCAAGCACTAGTAAAATCCTCTTTTGATTCAAATATAATGACCAGAAAAGATTTTCAGATGGGAGACTTAGTTTTAAAATGGGACAAGGCACATGAAGAAAAGGGGAAACATACAAAATTTCAAAGAATGTGGCTTGGTCCTTTTCAAATTGTAGATATCTTAGGTCCATCGACATTCATGTTATAGGATTTAGCAGGTAAAAGAGACTCTTTGCCTGTCAATGGACAAATTCTTAAAAAATATTTTCCATAGAAGATTATTCTTCTATTTTTGTAGAGTAATCGTTTTTCTTTTTTCATAATAAAACTAGTTGTGAATGGTTACATTAGGCGTTTACGAAAAATACATCAACTCTCTTTCAGATTTTGATTTTTCGCTTGTATAAATAGCAAATCTTTTGGAAAATTGATCTTTATTATTGAAAGATATAGTTAAAGACTCTAACCTAGATATGACACTAGTTACAACTTCATAAAGTTTGATGAAAAGAACCTTTAGTGAAAATTTTGTTTTATATCAGTGCAATGAAATGTATCAATAACAAAATAAAGATTCTCTGTAGAACAACTACTTCCAAAAAACTCTATCATTGTCATCCAGAGCTATCTAAAGGAAACAATGACTTCCTCCCTGCCAAGGAAATCACAACTTTCAGAGGAACAATCCAAGGATACACTTTATCTTGAAGAATGAGAGGTCTCGTCACGAGCCGACTTATCATAATCATAGATATTATAACTCGCTGACTTTGTCAAATACTGCATACCACAATATGGCAATGACTCAAGATTGTTACAATCAAGAGGCAAGGGGTCTCATCATGAGCCAGCTTGTTTAGCAAAGTTATAAATCAAGTGAATGATTGTGTCATACATTGGCTATCAAACCAAGACATTGTTCTTTAAGAATAAAGAGAAAATCAAAACAATAAGTGTGGATATGGATTCTTCTTTGAGAGTTGTAGGTTTCTTTAAGTAGGATACAAGATTATTGATGGGTAAGAGGTAACCCTGTCGAGGCTATAAACGCCTGCTGGCAACAGAGGCTCTACCTACGACAAATGAGCATATTTTAAACTGGTTTACAGAGAAGACTTTGTTTTATCTTTATGAACAAGTAATGACTGATGTAAATACAAAGACTAACTTGAGGGAGCAAATAATCAAAGTTTAAAATAGCTGAAACGAAATGTCATTGACAAGTTAGAGCATAATGTACTTTATCTTTCCATAATAAAGTTTAACTTTCTGAAAAATTTTCTATTTTGGAAGCTGAAAAGGTTCAATAGAAACACAGAGATAATTGGTTCTTCCAAGTGAATCGCCAATTGTTGTGTCCACCAACAACCCCCCTCCTTATGTAGTGCTATTGCTAGTACTAAATAAGTGGGGACCCTTAGTAAAAAATTGAAAAAAAGAAATTGGTGCTATATTTCCTTTTAGATGAAACTTACAACATCATGGACTTAGGAAAATACCTTTGAAGAGTCTAAAAAACCTAAGTTTAATAATAAAGAAAGTGAATTCACTCCTTAAGAGAGATCGCATCGTTCAAAGAATGATAGGGTACCTTCTAATGAGTTAAAATGATAAAAACGTGAGATTGCGACGCGAAACTTCATCACATCACATACATTAAAGAAGCACTCACATTGAAAAACTGTAAAATCACCGATATGCGATATCGCACATCGCGCATCACAAACAAATCACATGAATTATATATAAACATTATTGCGATCTTGCGATGTTGCAATATTGCGATGTTGCGATATTGCAATACTATGGTACTGTGACCAAGTAACCTTGCGATAGAACAACACGATGAAATTGCAATATTGTGATATAGCGATCTGTGATATCGCAAAGCAAGATCGCACGGCCTCTTCATTGCAGTTAGTTTTGGCTCATTATTCGAGAAAACGTTTTAGGCCAAAAACTGGTCATGTATTTTAATGCGAATCAATGAGTTGTTGCCAGTTGTTAATGAAGTATGGTGTTAAGTTATTCGAAGAACTAGTTCACATAAGGTGGCGTGTTTTGCATATATTTGGCATTTAAAGCTTTCTTGTCATTATTTTTATCATTACTTCCACCTCAATTGTAAACTGCAGGGACAAAGGACAAAGCGTTATGCAAGGCAGTATGCATAAAACTATGAGGAAAGGTAGTACTCCAATGTCCATTTTGGAAGGCACACTTAATCCACTCAAGAAAGAGAAAGAGCCGCAGAACCCTTCTAAGGCATCCATCATAGATTTCCCATATACAGCCATGGTTGAATGGGTAATGAACGATGCTGATACCAGAAACAGACAGTTTAATGCTCAAGGTCAAGAGCTCACGGAATCATTATTTTTACAAATTTTCAGCTTTATATTCGATAAGAGAAAAAGGTGCAAGAGGCGAAAAACACATCAGGGAAGCTCGGATCAAGAAATAGAGGTAGTTTCCGATGCGCAATTAGCGCTTACCGCTAATCGTGCATCGCTAAGAAAACTTGCTCGAAAATGAAGGCTCCTATTTACTCAGTCACCTGCAAGCCCCGAAAATTGCAAGAAAGCAGCAAACAAACTAGAATCAGAAAACTAAAGGAAAAGCAGAAGTAGTCCAAGGGTTAACCAAGTTGAAATGGGATTATTACCAGGCATACATGGTAATGCCACATATTCATTAGATGACTCTCAATTATATCATCGATTTCACTAAGAAGATAGTGCCAGCTCTTGCTGATTCTGTTTTCTTATATCAACCAAAGACGGAAGGCAGTCAGCCGACTCCACTCAGGAAAATACTGAATACTTGCGACGTTAAGGAGCAAATTTAGAAATAGTTAGATATTAGATTTAATTTTAGAAATAGTTTTGCTTAGAAAGCGGATGGTCATTTAAACCGAATCCTCAATTTTTGTAAATAAGTTATTTAGTTAGTAGTATTTAAACCCTTCTCATGCATTTAGAGAAGGGTCCAGAAATTTATCAAAAACTTGTCCTCAGAACATGCACTTTTGCACCCTCAGAGGAGGTTTTGGTGAATGAATGGAACAGGGTTTATTTGATATTTGCATTTGATAGTTGCTACTGATGTTGCACTTCTATACTCTTAGTAGATGTTAAATCAAGGAGAGATAAATCAATTGTCGCTTGAAGCTCATGAGTAGGATTAGTTATAAATTGTACTTTTATCTCTTAACCATTTCTGCTTATGCGTTAAAGTGATATTCAGTTTTCAGTTGTTTATACGTTACAGCATGGATGCCTGAGTTACCATTTGGCACTTTTGTACGATGATAACTATTTGTTTATGTTTAGTGTATGGATAACTCATTTATGCGATAAGTTTTTCGCAATTGTTTCGTCTAACTTCTTATACGAAGTAGTTCATACTTATTGAATTCTTTTCTTATAATAGCTGAATGATCTTTATTACCAGTTATTGTTTGAAATATTTTTAGATCGCATAGAAGAAAGATCACACCCCGGGTTAACATAAATTTTTATGTTTTTCTGTTTATTAGAATACAATATCATAGCATTAGACTAGAATTAGGATAGAAGTATTCCACTTAGAATAGAAATACCCATCTTTCTCACACACACACTGAATTGGGAAACTGGTCCCATATCCCCAGTCAAACCGGCTATACCAAACGGATAAGGAGTTGCCAACCAAGGTCCGGACCGGGTGGGTATCCCCCTTGTTGTTGACCCGAGTTTTGGGGCCCTCAACAAGTCCAAAAAAGTATAAAATAATACGAAAGGGATGAATTTTTTATAATTTTAACGAGCTGAACAAGACAGACGCTCGATGTTTTTGTGTAATAATCCCTCAAGTCCAAAAAGATTAAAATCTAGAGGAGGGATAGCATTTCCGGTAGCTTTAACGAGTTGGAGAGGCTAATCACTTGACAAGCTTTTCATATTTTACGAGTCAGATGAAAAGAGCTTAAAGGAGGCTTTCTTTTTGAGGAACGAATGATAATTTCTGGTAGCAGCTGATTCCAGGTAAGGTTTGGAATTTTCCAATCACGGTAGTGTCATAAGGATGGAAAACAAGATCACTCGTCATAGATGTTCCTCAAAAAGGGTAAACAATCAAACGGAGGCATATGATTGGCCAAAACAGAGTGGAGGTGATGATGAGAACACGACCAAGGCTTAAAAGCTTATGATAATGCATTCACATTGGTTATTTATCAGAGATTGGTTCATTTTTTAATGAGCTTAAACTTTGGGGGAAACATTTTCTCATCGCTTACATTTAATTTTTAACGAGCTTGAACTTCACATAAAAACTGCTCATGCCAGTCATATAATAAGGACATCTCATCGATAGATTCCATTTTTATGGAGCTTGCACCTTTTGAAGCTCTGCTTTGCTACCTCTCATATGCAAGTTATGAACGACCAACTACTGTCCTAGGGGTTAGCCAACTACTAAGGTTAGGTAGGAATATTTTCCCTTTACTTTGCCTGTGCCATTTGGCCCCTACGAAGGTGAACGGTCGATTTGACCACTCACCCAACTTAGGCAGTTGAATTCAGCGGAACTATAGAGTTAGCGTTACGCTGGTCGCTTTTCACTTGCACACAAAAAGGTTTGCATGCCCCCAGGTATAGCGAAGTAGATTTTCCAGGTTACCCTTCAATTTGCAGACAAAACATTTGTTCTATCGAGAAAGGCCTACCTTTTCAGGTTACCCTTCAATTTGCAGACAAAACATTCATTCTATCGGGAAAGGCCTACCTTTTGACGGAGGTATCTTATCCTAGTCTAACCCCATTTTCCTATATGGAAGGGTGTTGGACCAGTCATATATCCTTCACGGAAACCTACTCTATACTTGGAGTTTCCCTGCCAAAGCAGACCAAGGTGCATGCCCCCTGGGTTTCAGTCATGGACCCCGAATAACTCGCGTTCTTCAAGTGGTCGGACTGGAGATTGATGGTACATTCCTTGCATGAAAAGACCATTTAGGGATGGCATTTGACCATTAGCTATGTGTGAGCCGGGGAATGAAATCTGGTCTACGAGTTGGACCATTCTGCCTTCATGCAGAAAACACATTACTCGAAAGAGTGAGGAGACAATGGCTCCCATGCAATATAGTCACGCCCAAGGAGTAGATCATAGTCTAGAGGTCCTTGGACTACCATTACGTTCATATAAATGGTTTTCCTTCTCAACGTTATAGGCACATTGGGAAGGATCCCTAACGGTCGACTGGTTCCTTTGTCGAAGCCTGTCAGATTTCTCATCTCAGGTAGAAGCGATGGCGAGCCAAGTGCTTTCCAAGCAGTCGAGGAAAGGATACTCACATAAGCCCCTTCACCTATGATGGTACTGACCATGACCATTCTATAATCTTGTACAATGATTCAGAATGGTACTCTAGCCGATAAACGGGGTCTGCCTAGTAGATTCCAATCGAAGGAAATGACTAGGTTTCTTGGATGTGGGACCGAATAGACGGCCGGATATGACTCTGACGAACTTCCTTCTTGCAGTAAAGGAACGGGTAGATTGCCCCCATGTTCATCGGAGTCTGTGTTTACAAAAAGAATTTGAACGGTGTCATTCTCATTCTCTTCAGTGACTGTATCATCTGAAGATGGACCTTTTGAAGGCAAGACTGGGTCGACCACTACCTCGACCTTTTGACTTTCGTCTGGTGTGGATTCAGAGGGTTTATCTTCAATTATGGACGCTTTGACTGACCACAATAGTGTGTCAGTCGGATTCTCAACTAGTGATGGACTCGGCAAGATTTTCTTGTATCCAGGAGGAATTCGTAGTGGTGAAGCAGGATGGTTATCCAAGATTCTTTTAGCTTCGTCCAGGAAGGGACAACGGTGGATGATATGATCACCTTTACATAGTTTACAAGGAAATTTACATTTCATTTTCTGTCCAAATACTTCACTTTCACTAGTTGATGGTGTACTTTCAACATGATTTTCAGAGATTGATGACACCGGATTATGCAAACGAGGAGACCAGTCCCTTAAAATTCGAGGGATGCAAGGAAAATCTCAATGATAGTGGTCTCCTTTGCAAATGACACATGGAGATTTAGGCTTGGACAGTGCAGTGTGTGGATTTTCACCAGATGATGCATAGTTACCCCTTTTTGCCTTTGGCTCCTTCTTCTTCTTTTCCTTCTTCTCCTTCCCCTTCTTCTCCTTCTTAGTTACTTGATTTTTAGCTTTACCAGCTTCATCAAGTGAAGAGGAAGGAGGAGAGGGAGAAACAGATGAAGTAGAAGGTTGGGGGGTAACTTTAGTATCATCTAGTTGCTGACTTGACTGTTCAGGAATCACGGTGTTCTGAATGACGGAGGTCGAGAAGAGCCATATTGGCAAGCCAATCGTCAATCTTGGAAGTGACAATGTGGCCATATGAGGTGCACCAATATCTCCCCAAGAGGAGAAAGGACCAGGTTTTCCTCCAAGGGGAAATCCTTGGTTGGTGGACTCCATTTTCCTCAACCTAAGACTAATGTGGGAATAGTGATATTATTCTGATTAAAATAAATTTTAGACGCTTTGGCACAACTTTCTTTTTCAATTTTTAAGAGTTGAGAAAAAACAAAAGATGACTCTAGTCGCCTTCGATTTTTAATAAGCCTGAAGTGACAAGTGCTCAGATGGACCTTTTCCTTTAAGGAGTCTGAAAAGGAATGAAAGAGACTACTCTGGAAATCTAGATAGAGGGGTTACCAAACCAGTCGCAAAACTGCAGAATAGTTTTTATGGTACAGCAGTCAATCTTCCCGAATGCTGTGTTTAGTGCATTGCGATCAATAGGGAGGCAGACACGGCTTCCTAGGGATAAAGGATATAGTCTATTATGGTCTCCCAATATATGCTCGATGGTACGTGGGAGCACAAGTCTGTACTGGTACTTGTCGTCTCAAAGAGGAGGAATCACCCAACCAGCAATGAAAGCGATAGTTACTAGGCTTTACGACGCTGAAATACGTCTCTAGACTAGACTTCTAAATGTTGTGTGTTAGGTTTCAAAGCATTTTTATGTTCATTGAATTTATTTTACAGTTGATCTTTCTTAAGAAATTTTCCTTTCAGGTTCACCATGTGATGTAGATATATAATTCCTAAAATGCGGTCTAAGATGATAAACAATCGTTTAATCTTCTTTTTGCAATGAAAATACTAGCTACTAAGGAAAGAGAAATGAGACTCTTTCAACTTAGAAAACAAAGCACACACTAGATGCATTGTCCTAAATCAAAACAACAAGCAGTCTAAATGCAAATGCACATGCATGTATTTGTTTTCCGCTTTCTTAATGTGTGAATGACAAAAAGAATGTTGAGCACAAATCTGAATTATCTTTTCAAAGCGACAGTACTAACAAATTTCTCTTCAAAACGAAAGGAAGATAATGAAGACACTTTACGATTTTGAATTGGAAATTGCTTTCAACACTTGAAAAACTACTAATTCAAATCAAATACAAGAGTAATAGTATAATCGACCATAAAGAACAATAGGATTCTTTCTTTTGACTGAAATTGACACTTGCGACACTTTCAAAACAAGAAACGACAGTTTGATTACGCTACTTCTTTGTAAAAGAGAACTGAAAATGGTGCACACTACATAAAAACATTCACAGTTCTTTGCACGATGGAGGCAGAATGATGGAAAGGAAGGGAGTTTCCATAGTGGTATACTGATCACAGACAACAAAACTCCTTAATAGAGCTGAAGAGAGTGAAGAAAAACCAAAGTTTGAAGGCAAAATTAGCCTTATCTCATCATCGCACCTGTTACACAGGGAAACAGGGATGCATTCCACCTACTGCACATGGGAGGTGCGATGCATCCAAATTTCCTTGAAGAGAGGGTGCGATGGTACTAGTACGAGACTTTAACTTGGTTCTTGGTCACATTTTACAGCTCAGTTCAGGGATTTAGGCCGAGCAAGTGATAGTTAGTAAATATAAATCACAAGGGCTGATCTAATGAGGTTACCAGAGCCACCACCAGGGTAATTAGAATTTTTTCCAATCGATTGTTTAGTTTATAAAAAAAACCCGGAGATAGACTGAAGCAGCATTGATCTACTTTGCACCTGCATAGCAAATGCATTTCAAAGGCTAGCTAGCTTGACTTTAGGCCCCGTCTGTAAGTTTATAAAACAAACAAATATAGACAAGCAAACAAGCTATTCTCTCCCCAGTGGAGTCGCCATTTTGTTATCGGGAAATCTAGTGTCCACTCAAAGCTGCTAGTCCCACTAAGATGGGTAGCTATCTTAGAAACAAACAGAGTAAAACTACTTTCGCTTTCCTTTATGAGAAGTAGATAAGAGGGGAACACAAGATACCAACCTTGGTCTTGTGCTTGGTTCCTTGCTCGGTTCCTCTGCCTTCTGACAGATCTTTGCCACTCATTCTCTGCTTACCCAACTCCAAAGAGCAACTGTAGAGTCAAAGCAGCATAATACTATCGAAGAACAAAGATCTAAAATCATAAACAATATAGGACCAGATATATATTGACCACACAAATGCATATATTATCAATCATACAACAATGTGGAGGAAAACTCGAATAACTTTATTAGTAGAAAGAAATAGCAAAGAGGATTACAACCTATTGTTCTGACCCAATGTCATCCTCCCAGCATGAAAGCCCTTCTTCACCTCATGAAAAGCTTGGATCACCCAACACTATGATATTTCACCAAGAAACTAACAACACTTCCTTACAAAATACAAGATTCCAGCCTCCGGATCTCTATAATGAGGGATCCATATATAGATGTTTGCAGGAGGTGAGTCAGTTGTTGGGTTTTTTATTAGTGTTCTCTCTCTGATAGTTCTTGGTTCCACTTGGAGATTCATGATCTCTTACTCATCCCTGGGCGAATTCAGAGAGGCAAGTGTCATAGGAGAAGTTTCTGGAAGATTCCATGATCATCCACCTTGTAAACTGTCTCTGCCATTTGTCTACTCTCGCTCATCACACCCTATAGAAGGGCTTTCCAATATGCATCGCACTTTTTTCACTGAGCAGGTGAGATGCATCACATCCTTAGCACTGAGTAGCCTCTATGGTCTAGCTTTGACCAGTTCTGAGCAATTTTCCATGAGAATTTCTGGGAGATGATGTAATCAGCTGACCTTGTTACTTTAGGGTCTGAAGCAACACTTTTAGGGACTTAGAAGCCCTTGGTTTATGGACATGTATGATTGGGGTTGTAGTGCCCGAAAATGTATATAACACTGGGTCATGGGGTGTCTAGCAAATAATCATATAGCGTACCGGACTAGGAGGAAACCAAGTCAAGGTATTGAGCACGCGCAATGGCTTGTTCTTTAGTCACACATGCTCCCATAGCAATGTCCTGGGCTATCGAACCGATGAATGAGGTTGTAAACCAGTCGGTCAGAAGCTGGTCGGGGATCTAGAACTTAATTAAACAACGACGCCTCCTGCATTCATGGATGTGTTCTGAGATATGTGTAGCCATGTCCTGTTTCAAGGATGTCAGGAGGTGTGTGCCCATTTCATATCGAATTGGCAACTGAAAATGAGTTAAAAATGCCATAGCCAACGAGTTAAAGTCTTGAAAAGTTCCACGAGCTAGCTCAATATACCATTTGGCTGCAGAGCTAGTGAGAGTTCGTTGGAATATCCAAAGCCAAATTGAATCATCAAGCCATGAATTTTATGAACACCATGGGTGATAGGTCATGACATGAGCTTGGGGATCTTCTCCAACCTTACCATCGAATTTGGGACAATCACCGGGAATCTTAGTTGGAACTGGTGGCCAATATAGACTATGAAGAATAGGATCATTGGTCAGTTTAGACACATCCGGTAACTCCAACATCGCCAAAAAGGGTAATTGAGGATTGAAGGACATCTGAGGCCGCGGGTAAGAAACAGTGCTAGAGTTCCATCCAGTTACAGGTTGCCCACATTGATTTTGTCCGGACGGATTCAGCCCATAAGGGTTTTGTCCGTAGGGATTTTGTCCATAGGGGTTATAACTGTAACTAGATGGTTGACCCTGGATTTGACCCCCTGCATTCCATGGATTACCAACCTGACCCACAAGAGCAACGTATGGTTGCTGAAAATTCTGATAAGGGTTAACCTATGGTTGTTGATACTTTTGGTATGGGGCAAATTGAGTTTGCCCTTGGGTTTGCTGGAAACCATAAGGTGGCTGGGATCCAAACTAAACCTAGAGGCTAGGCTGCATTTGATGAGAAAGTTGGGTTTGGAGCCCAACTTGAGCTTCAAGACCGGATTAGGTTTGGAGTCTAGACTGGGGCTGAAAACTGGGTGGAGCTTGAGAAGCAATGAGTGTTTGAGTGCCCGGTTGAGCAGGCCCAAATGGATGTCCTTGGGAGAACTGAGGCTGAGCCATCTAGTTAGAAGGTTTACCTGGTTGAGATTGAGGTTGACCCATTTTCCTAGAAGGTTAAGCTTGCTGGGTATTGGGTTGACCTGGCACTACTGAGGGTTGCCCTAACTGATCAGATGGCTAAGCAAATTGAACAATTGGTTGGCCTTGTTGGATTTGGGGCGAACCAATTTTTCCAGAAGGTTGGCTAGGCTAGATACCAGGGTGGCCTTGTTGCATGTAAGGTTGTCTTGGATTACCAGAAGGTCGACCTTGTTGGATACCAAGTTGACCTTGTTGGATGTAAGGTTGTCCTGGGCTACTAGAAGGTTGCCCAAAGTAGGTAAAAGATGAGCCACTGAAGGCTGAAGGTTGCCCCTGGAAGGGTTCTCCTTGTGGGCCAACAGGTTTCCCTAGATAAGGTTGACCATAATACGACTGTCTGTGAGGTGGCTACCCATAAGACAGCTGACTTTGATAGGGTGGACCTTGAAAATTTGAAGGTTGTGCTTGGCCACCATGATAAGTGGTGGTACCCCAAGCAATTGATAACGAAACCGAAACCTCAACATCAGGTTGAGATGACATAGGTCCAGGGTGGTAAATGTGAGCTCCTCTAGAATCATAATAATGAAAGGAATTTTGTGCATCCGGGTTCTGAAGAGCTTGGAAATATTGATCATATGCCCCCCTACTAGAATGGAACCAGAAGAAGGTGGGGCACTAGAGGTAGGATTAACAACTCCAGATGTGGATGTCGACAGACCACTATTTGCAGGACTAGCTGAAGGTCTAGCCACAGTGGTCACAACTGAAGATGCAGTGACAACACTAATAACGGGGGCTGAAGAAGCAAAACAAATGGTTGGAATAGTCAAAACAGATGTGATAGTCACATTGTGAATCTGGGGTGTAAAAGGCTTTGAAGTCAGAGTGACGGTACGAGACCACGTGGAACTCATAAGGGGAGATCTAGAGCCCATGATATCAGCCAAAGCATTATAACGTAGAAGCAAAGTGATACCAATAGGGGTGACACGAAAGGGGAAGTTTCCATAGGTATAGGGATTTCACTACTTGCCATAAAGGTTTCTTCACCCGAGACGGGGTTCCTCTCATCCATGTCGGAGGAAGACATTGGGACTGAAACACCAGAAGGGGTAACGGGAAAGTCTTCTTCGGAAGGCTCCCAAATGGGGTTCCAATGAATATCGTAAGACTCATCTTTTGGAGTGCAAGAGTGAAGCAGTTGGATACTCAGAATGACAAGAAGAGTATCACTAACAACGGTACCTCAGAAGCAACAGAAGATGGAGATCCTTGGTCACTTGGAATGGGGGACAGGATCAGTGATTCCACTAGGATGATTTAACTCAAAAAATCCCTAGGGAAAACTAACGAGTAAGGAAAATAACCCTATGCAAACTAAAAACACAAACAAGATCTAACAAGGTAAATGTGAACGTGGCTGAATAAAATTTTAAGACACAGGAACAGAACTTGACCTTTTCATCTTTAGAGAGTCGAGAAAAGGACAAAAAGATGACTCTAGTCGCCTTCGAATATTTAATGAACCTGAAAGGACAAGTGCTCAGATGGACCTTTTCTTTTAAGGATTCTGGAAAGGAATGAAAGTGACTACTCTGGAGAACTAGGCAAAAGGCTTACCAAACAACCCGTAAAACTGCATATACACCTTGGCGATCATATGAAAACCAAGGAATTTTTGTACGGTAGTCAATCTTCCCGAATGTTGTGTTCGGTGCATTATAGTTTGAAAGGTGGTAGACATGGCTTCCTAAGGATATAGGATGATAACCTAGTGGGGTATCCCAACATATACTCGACGGTACTAGGAGCACAAGTTCGTACTAGCAGCTATTGAGTCACAAAAGGAGGAATCACCCAACCTTAAGTGAAAGCAATAGTGACTAGGTTTAACGACGCCGAAGCACATCTCTATCCTAGACCTCTAAATAATGTGCATTATGTTCCAATGCATTGTTAGGTTCATTCAGTTCATTTTAGAGTTGATCTTGAATTATGTTTGAATTTCCAGGCCTTACCGTATGTATATCAAAACCCTAGGATGCAACTAGAATGAGTAAAGCATCTTTCATTTCGATGAACACCTATTTATAGAAAGGTAGAGAGTTCATTCCCACACCAGGACAAAACCAAGACAAGCTAATGCAAGTGCTAAGAAACACAATGCATTAACACATCAATTCCTATAGTGCATCAATACTACTAATGAGAAATTTAAAGTTTTCCTTCCAATTTCTCAAACATGAAAACTTGAAATGCAAATATACTTTCGCTTTTGTATACTAAATGAATGCAATCATTTTATTTTGATAGTTTTAAATCTTAAAGAAACAAACAAGCAAGCGTGAATTGATTGATCCAAACAATTGTAATCTATGTCTGGTAGTGAAAAATTGAATCAATATCAAAATTGGTTTAATAATTAACACTAAGCATCAACCAGAAAGAAATAAGCAATGGAAAAAATGTCAAGCAAACCAACAAGACAGCTACGAATGAACCTTGGACAGACAAGAAACCAAGCCAAATAATTCAAAACATTAAAAAGCTAGGCCACAAAGCCAAAAATACAAGATTCACTCAATGAAGCCAAAGAGCAAGTACCTTAACCAGAAGCAATTAAAACAAACTAATAGGCAAGGGAAATACAACAAGGGATTAACCAGACTGGTGTATTTAGGAGGTAGAATTGAAAAAATCAATCCTACAGGAATCGTCGTGGGTGTAACACCAGCAACTAGGGATAATAAGCCACTAGCCATAGCAACAGAGTGAAGTCGTTGTGAGAGTACACGTCTCTTACACGATAGGCCAATTTTAGGAATCATCGTGACTGTACGACAGGATTCAGCGACGCACAAACTTTTAAAACAGAGACAAGGCGATGTCGGCGCGACTGTTAAGATTTTTCCCGTGACAAACTTAAAAACAATGGAAAATGAATGAAAACTCCCAAACAAGGACCAGACTATCCTTATAGACAATAAAGGGATTTTCCAGATTGACCTAGGTAACCCAAAAGACTGATGGTTTAACTCCAAAATTCAAGAGACACTAAATCAAAATCAAGCGAAAGCAAACAAGAGAAAAACATACGAAGGACTCCCTAGAGGAGTCGCCAACTTGTGATGCCGGAAAGTGTTCCCTCTATGGACAGAGGCAACCCCTCTAGCCTTAGAGTGGGTTTAGTCACAGGAAAGACAAAACAACAACTGATTCCCTTAAATAGTCATTTTTGGAGGCCTACCTCAAACCGGTGGTTGATGAAGTTCTGTTGCGCTGCTCCATCTTCTGTTTCCTTCTCCTTAATGAGAAATCAACCTGAAACAACACAAGACAACGAAAAAGCATGTAACCAAGAAACAACAATGATCTATTTAGTCATGAAGTCAAGAAATTAGGAGCTATCAAGTAAATTACATACAGGACATAGGAAATCATCATTGATTGTATTAATAATGAATTAAGAGCAAAGCTTACAACCAAGTCTTGATGTCGCAAGCCTTCTTTGAGGGTCCTACCAGTATGTTTCTTCAAGCATTCACTCTTCAAGGATGGGTCTCCCAGCAAACAATATCTCTCCCTCACTTACAAGCTTTAATACAAAGTTAAGGGCACTCCACAACCTTTTACAAGTTATTAAAAATCCCACACTTGTCACACTCACACCAAAGATATCTACCAAACTCAAAAGCACTAGGAGCACTGCCCAACCAAAATAACTAGCTGATCATAGCAAATGTGAGTGCTTTTATAGGAGAAGGAGTCTCCATGAAATGAGGAAGAGGGAGGTTATCCTCAAGGAAGGTAGCACAAAAGATAGAACCACCACTCCATAGGGGGAAGGGCGACCCAAGCTAACCCAACAACCAAGTCTAGAGACATCTAGAAGGCAGACTGTTGGAACAGATTCACCCAATCAAAATTTTTGTTAGTCGTAAACTAAGTTTCCGCGACGACATCACTAGGAGGCAATGCACGCAGACCCATCGTCACTATATATAGCTCATAACCTCGCGTCGGGTCTATAAATCTGACTGTCACAGGAAACAGATGTACACTTGCGACGCAGTTGCGATGAGACTGTTTATGACATGGAATCATCACGTATATTAAGTATTTACTTGCGACGAGGTAGAAACTTAGGTAATGAGGGTCAATTTGCAGCATCAGGGAGAATTTTCTTAATCTTCATACATTGGTGGGAAGATATGAACATGTTTATTTGACACATGATACAGTAGAGGGACTGAGATGAGGACAATGACAAATTACTGTATAACACATCATTGTATGCATTGATTATTTGACAGAGTGGGTTGAGACAAAATTTGTCAAGGTAGAAACAGACGAGAAAGTGGTTGAGTTCTTAAGGGAGAATGTGTTATACAAATTTGAGTACCCCAGAGAGATAGTCAACAATCAAGGAGCTCAATTCACATCACATCTGATCAAGAATATGTTAAGGTAGAATCATATCAAGCATAAAAAATCTACTGCATATCATCCTCAAGCCAATGGATAGGTAGGGGTCACAAAAAGGGCATTCGAAGGCATCCTCATCAAGGTTGTGAGTAGCAGCAAAAAGGATTGAGCAGAAATATTAGTGGGCCACTTCGACCTATAACACAACTTGGAAAACAACTACTGGTTTTATCCCTTATGATTTGGTCTATGGAAATAAGGCTTTGCACTATATTGAGTTTGAGTACAATACTTTGATAATGGTAGCCCAATTGGATTTAGATGTCACCAAAGCACAGCAGGAGAGGCTACTCCATTTAAATGGCTTGGATGAATTCGAAATATAGGCCCTCCTACACACCAAAGTTATCCAATTGTAGAGGAAGGTCTGGCATGATAGGAATATCAAGGGAAATGTATTTCAAGAAGAGGATTGGGCATTGCTATATAACTCTAGGTTCAAGGAATTCAAAGGAAAATTGATGACAAGATGGTTAGGCCCATACCTGATAGAGAAATTACATGACAATGGAGCTGTTCAAATTAGTACCATTGATGAGGAAGGGATTCCCTTGCTTCTCAATGGCTACAGATTGAAGGTATACAAAAATCCTATGTCCAAGGAAGAATTCATCAACACCATCAGCAAAGAGGTGAATGTAATTAGAAGTTTCATAGCTTACAAGTCACAAGATTCCTAGATATTGTTTTTGTTTGTGAAAAAAAATTAATAATAATAATAAAAGGCTTGGATGAAAACCTTTATGAGGCATCTGAGGCCAACTCTTCAGTTGAAAACCTCCCTGAGGCAGCCGAGGAGTAAAAATAAAAAAGAAAAAAAAAAATGAAAGATCCCTGGGTGAAAACCTCCCTTGAGGTGCTCAGGGTAGGTATATAGGTTGAAAATATCTCCTGGGGTAGCATGTGTGTCCCTAAAAAAAGGACATAGAAGAAAAGATAGAAAAAACAAAGGGAAAAACAATGACAGGGAGCCACAACATGTCTATTAATACTTTTTGTCATTTTGCAAGTTTTGAGGAAAATGGTGAATTTCAGGGCTATAGGGCCAAAATCCTCAAGTCTCCGTCCACTTATCCCCCCATCCACTCCATATCCTCCATGCAGCCCATGTTCTCGCCACTCTCACCATCCTAGTGGCTTAAAAATCCAATTTCAAGCCTTCTCTGGTTGTTATAGGATGTTGGGTCCCTATAATACTAGTGATTACCCCATTACTATGGTAGTTGTACCCCTTATTAATATTGTTGTGCCCCTATTTCCCCCATATTGTTATTAATGTGCCCCTAGAATCCCTCTATTGTTTTTTTTGTGGCTTATATTATTATTGTAGGTCAGCTGTTTATATTGTGACTCCTTAGACTCCTATATAGAAAGGAGGTTTTTTCATTTGTATCATCCAAGAATTGTTCATTTATGTAATGTAAAGGAGGTTGCCCCCTCAAAGAGGCAGAATTCTAAGGCGTTGATCTATATTTTCTATCTTTTCTTGAGCTAGTTTCATAACATTTGGTATCGAAGCTTTGGATTCTAGGGTTTCGCTGCTCCAAACAGGTCATCGTGGCATTTTCGCTATAACTTTTTTTCTGTGACGTTTCAGAAGTCGCAAAAAAAACTCATTTGAGAAAAAATTGCACTGAACCTTGGGTCCAAATTTCAGAGCTTTTTGCGCGATATTTGCGGAGATATGATCTGAGGAAGTTGGTCTTTTTGCAGACTCCCGAATTACATTCCAAACAGGTGACCTGGGGAAAATTATCATAACTTTTTCTCAGAGCATCGGATTGACATTTCGTAAGAAGGTGCATAAAGAGGATGGACTTTAGTTTCTTCTATACATTTTTCAAAGCTAAAGGTCAAAACAGTGACACATGGCACTTCATACAAGTTCGGTCTTCTGGAAAGGTCTATAATCAGGTCACTATGGGAGATTTGGCATAACTCTTCATTCAAGAATCCAATTGAGGTCAGACTGGTGGCATTGGAAAGAGGAAACAGAGGGCTACCACAAGACATAATTTCAGAACTGGATGATCTGAAATTACAGAGATACATCAAAGGAAATATCGAGCTCCTACAAAGTGAAAAAAGGTGTGTATATTTTTTTAAATGTTTGCTTAAGATTGGGTTGAAATTTATTTTGAAGGAATTCAAAGGGCATAGTAGAGCATTATTATCGATAACTAATGCCCCAAGGAAAGAAAATGCAAACACCTAGTAAGGAACCTGAAAGCTCTGGTATGACTCATGAAGAAGAGGAAGAAATGCTACATGATACATCAAAATTACAAGAACAAGTGCAACAAGTCTTGCACAAAAAGCAACAAAATCTAAGTTGGATGGTTTAAGGAAAGATGTAGAAGCTAAGATGGATGATTTGAAGATAGATTTGAAGACAGAATGGATGATTTGAAGATATATTTAAAGAGATACATGGAAGAATTGAAGATAAATATGAATAAGTTGCTACAAGAATGGGTCACTAAGGGTGAAAGGGTAGTAAAGGAAACTCATGATGAGAACAAAAGAAATGTTAATCATGATTCCATAGACTCTAATGTTGGATCGAAGACCCACCATATTCCAAAAATCAATATGAGGAATTTTGATGCAAGGATCCGCAACATGGATATTACAGATGGAGCAATTTTTCGATCTCAATAATGTGCAAAACACACAAAAGGTACGTATTGCAACTTTATATTTGGAACCAAATCAGTTTGTATGGTATCAATGGCTTTGCTCTCGTAAACGATTTATCACTTGGGCCATTTTTACGGAAGAATTGATAGCACATTATGAGGATACAAAAAGCAACACTTTTTTTAGCCAATTGATAAGTCTCAAACAAAAGGGTTCAATAATGGAGCACATTGAGGAGTTCCAAAATTGAACATAAGGGTAAAAGATATTCCAGAGGAGCATAGGATTGATGTGTTCATAGGGTCTTTAAAGGATAATATCCAACATGATGTTCGCCTTTGGGAACCTGATTCATTAGGGAGGGCATTCAGGTTAGCAAGAAAAATGGAAAGCAAAATTATGGCAACCAAGAAGCATACCACTCACAACTATAAAGATGGAAGTGTTGTCCCTAGTCTTCCACAACCTATAAGGTTGACACCATAACAGTTGGAAGAAAAGGGAGCAAAAGCGCTTTGTTACAATTGTGATAGTAAATACACTAAAGGTTATAAGTGTGCTGAGAAGAAATTATTCTACATAGATTGTGAAGAGGAAGAAGAAAAGGAGCAAGAAAGGTCAAAAGAAGAGGATATACTCCAGGAACAAAGCCTAGATGAAGAAAAAATGAATCCGACGATATCTTGTAATGCATTGGGGAATTACCACTCCTCAAACCATCAAAATAGAAGGACAAATCAAGAAGAAAAAGGTAATAGTTTTGATTGATTCAGGAAGCACCCACAATTTTATTCATTGTAAGGTATCAAAAGAATTGAATTGCTTCCTATATCCAGCACCAGAGTGTCAAGTGATGATTGCAAATGGAGGAACAATAAATTGCTCTAGAAAGTGCCATAATATCAAGCTGTCCATGGGAGAATATGTATGGACTAGCCC